>PVKV010037725.1:0-14552 GCA_004027835.1 Alouatta palliata
AAAAAAAAAAAAAAAAAATCAGCCAGTTGTGGTGGCACATGTCTATATTTCCAGCTACTAGGGAAGCTGAGGCACAAGAATTGCTTGAGCCCAGGAGGCAGAGATTGCAGTAAGCTAAGACTGTGCCATTGCGTTCTAGCCTGAGTGATAGAGTGAGATTCTGTCTTAAAAAAAAAAAAAAAAAGAAAAAAGGCCAGGCACAGTGGCTCACGCCTGTAATCCTAGCACTTTGGGAGGCCGAGAAGGGTGGATCATTCGAAGTCAGGAGTTCAAAACCAGCCTGGCCAACATGGTGAAACCCTGTCTCTACTAAAAATACAGAAAAATCAGCCGAGTGTGAAGGCGGGCATTGTAACCCCAGCTACTTGGGAGGCTGAGGCAGGAGAATTGCTTGAACCCAGAAGGGGGAAGTTGCAGTGAGCCGAGATGGCACCACTGCATTCCAGCCTAAGTTACAGAATGAGACTCCATCTCAAAAAAAATAAAAAATAAAAATTAGCCAGGCATGATGGCATATGCCTGTAGTCCCAGCTTCTCAGGAGGCTGAGGCAAGGGAATTGCTTGAGCCTGGGAGGTTGAGGCTGCAGTGAGCCATAATCATGCACTGCACTCCAGCCTAGGTGAGATCCTACCTAAAAAAAAACACACACACACACGGGAAAGAAAAATACAAATGACACTTCAAAAGTCAACAATCATCCCTGGCTCTGATTTTGGGATCTATGATCTCAAATATTTCAAAGGATATAAAGAACTTTTTACATGCAATACTGAGGCAATGGTAAATCTAACACGGGGTCCCTGCTGAGTCATCAGGACAACAGCTGCTCCCACCACTCTCTTTTTTCCAGCCTCCCAAAGTGCCGGATTACAGGCATGAGCCACCTCACCCAGTGCTTCCACCACTCTTAATCCCAATGGCTAACAAGCCACATGCTCAGGGTCAAAACACAGTTGCAGACTCTCCCTTAAATCTTTTTTACTTTGCAAGGAAAAACAAGTAAATCTGTTCATTTCTATCTAAAATATGAACTGAGCCCAGTCATTCGCATCACTCTCTCAGCCTACTTCTCTGACTTCTTGTATGAGTATTTCTGTGAATTTTATAGGCAGCTGCTTTTTCCCAATCATGTAGCCTTTTATGTCCTCTTTTCCTCCCAGCCTCCTCTGAAATCATGCCTGTGCACAGAAAAATAAAAGTTTCCATATATTCCTTCAGCAAACAATCATTAACCATCAAATGAGTTAATATTTAATACATATAATGTAATTAACACAGTGCCTGGCACATAGAAAGCACTCCATACGTGTATATATTAGTTCAGTTAAATATGAAACACTTTTCCATACAGGGTGCTTCTATCTCATGCATTTAAGAAATCCAACAGAAAACTAAGTCAATGGAAACAGTATCTATTCTAAATACAGGAAAACCAGGTCTTCCAAGAAGTGAAAAGACCTCCCAGTCAGTGAGTTACAATGACTCCAGCGGAAAATATTATCCTATCTAAGATAATGGTGTATCGTGCTCCTTTCTTATAGTTCATTCACGACTGATGGTTGAGGGTACATTTTCTTGCTTCCCCAGGGCCTAGAGCAGTTCCTAGTAGATACTCAATAAAGAGCTGTTTAATGAAAGATTGTTTAATTTGTAGTCTGTATTTACCAAAAAAAAAAAAATCAACAATAACCAAAAACCTGCATGAGAGGGTTAAAACACAAAGTAAATAAAAAGGAATTTAGGGCTTTAGTGGTGAGTCCCAAATTTGCTTGAGAGATTATTTTTAATGAAAGACAAAAGAATCAATTTTGGTAGAAATCCAGAGGCCCTAGAATCACAGCCTTCTTACCACCACATTTAAAGGGGTATCTGCCAGTCATGAAGGAAGAAAGCAATAATACTAAATCTATGAAATGCCAGAAGAACTAGAGTATGATTTTTTTTTTTTTTTGAGATACAGTCTTACTCTGTCGCCCAGGGTAGAGTACGGTATCGCCATCTTGGTTCATTGCAACCTTCACCTCCCAGGCTCAAGCAATCCTCCCACCTCAGCCTCCCAAGTAGCTGGGATCATAGGTGTGTGCCTCAATATCCAGCTAATGTTTGCATCTTTTGTAGAGACAGGGTTTCACCATGTTGTCCAGGCTGGTCTCAAACTCCTGGGCTCAAGAATTCCACCTGCCTCGGCCTCCCAAAGTGCTGGGGGATTTGTGTGGTCCACCACGCCTGGCTGAAAAAATTTTTAACAGGTCAAATGAAATGTTTAAGGGCAGATGTTATTCAGGCTTGAACTTCATTTTATTTATGGGGAAGACTGCTCTTGGTTCCAGCTTTAGAGAAAAAATACGCAATATGTTTATCTTGTGGAGAGATTCTCTTGCAAAGCCTAACTGCACATGCTTCAGGAGAAAATTTTTAATACACAGCTTTTAACTTAGAAGATAGTGTAACAACTGGGTGCAGTGGCTAACCCCTGTAATCTCAGCACTTTGGGAGGCTGAGGTGGGTGGATCACCTGAGGTCAGGAGTTCAAGACCAGCCTGGCCAACATGGTGAAACCCTCTACTAAAAAAAAAAAAGAAAGAAAGAAAAGAAAACAATTAGCAGGGTGTAATGTCGCACGTCTGTAATTCCAGCTACTTGGGAGGCTGAGGCAAGAGAATTGCTTGAACCCAGGAGGCAGAGGTTGCACTGAGCCAAGATGGCACCACTATACTCTAGCCTGGGCGACAGAGCAAGACTCCATCTTGAGGTGGGGGGGGGAAGACATTGTAACTAAAAAGCTTACATAACTGTAAACAGTACTGACCCAAATTTAAAAGTAGAGTATAAGGTTCTATCACTATGAACTGGGATCTTTTCAACAAAGTACTGTCACACCAGAAAAAGTAAGTGAAAGGCTTCTAACAAATACTGACTTGACAACTAATAAGGTAACATTTTCCCCTTCAAATCTACACCAAAGCATCAGTGTTTAGTGACATAACCAAATTTGGTAGAATGCTATGTCTGCCAGCAATTTCCACCAGTTCACACTTTGCTTTCCATCAACTACCCACCAAATAGTGCTGCTAAGCAGATGATCCTTTTCCAAAGCACAGCACTTAACAAAGAATATTTTTAGCCAACTATAATTACTAGCAGTAGATTAGGGTCTATCAACTATACTTAAGTGCATTTACTCATTCAATAAGAAAGATTTATTGAATGCCTATTTATTGAATGCCTATCAACTACACTTCAGTGCATTTACTCATTCAATAAGAAAGATTTATTCAATGCCTACTAAATATTGTGGTGGATGCAAAGATGAATAAAACAAGGAACCTACCCTCATGGAGCTTACTTTATTATAGCAAAGATAAGACATGTGCAAAACTATCAAAAAAATAGATAACAAAGAAGTCACATAAGAAGCATGAAATATGAATCTTGAAGGATTAACAAAGGAAGTCACATTACAAATTGAGATTTACAGGATTATGCAGAGCTTAAACAAATAGGAATGGAAGAGATAGGAAAGGTTGCTTCAGGGAAACGAGGTAGCTCACGTGGAAACAAAGAAGAGTTCAATTTAGCTGGACTGTAAGACCCAGGAAATAGGAGATAAATGTACTCAATTAATTGGAGCTAGACTATGAAGGCTAAAGACTTGAATGCCAGACTATATATTTGAACTTAATTATTTCTATAGTAGAGAGCAACAAAATGGTTTTTGCACTTGCAGAGTGTGAGGGGAAGGAAATGGAGGAAACTGTCTCAGCTGGTTCTTCAAAAAAACAATGTTAGACAGTTTGGCCTATACAAAGATGAAGAACAAAATCTTTCTCAGAGTTTACTTGGCCTCAAGTCAATAAGCAGGGGGAAAGGTTGTATGAGAGTTCATATGAAGAAGCAATACACATCACTGAGGGAGACCTAGTGGAATAGGTGGCCATTTGGGAGATTCCTTGAAGAGCATCCGTTAAACCATGTCTCTGTTTAATCTTCCACCTCTTTCTCTAATAGATCAGCATTGAATCCAGCTCTTACAGCTCGTACTTTTTGAAGCCTTCCCTTCATTGCATCCCCCCTTTACAGCTATCAACCTGTCTCTTCTACACAGCCAAGTTTCTTGTTAGAATTAGCTTTATACACTGACTCCAGTGTCTTCCTTTCATTCTTGTACCCGCTGTATTATGACTTCCGCCACTACTCCACCAAAGCTGTTACTACGAAGGATGCCAATAACTTCCAGGGTGTTAAACCCAACAAACAGTAAACTTGATACAACTGGTCACTTCCTCCTTCTTACAAACCTCTCCTAGCTCTTCCATACCTCACTCTAGTAGTTTTCCTCTCACCGTTACTGCTCTCCCACAGTTCCTCTTTGTTCTCCTTTTCTAGCTTCTCCTCCATTACCCAACCCCTAAGTGTTGAGCGTTCCTCAGAACTTAGTTCTAGGCATTTTCCTTACTCTTTACTCATCCACAGAATGATCTCACACACTTTTTTGTTCTTTAGAAACAGAGTCTCACTCTGTCATCCGGGAGTGCAATGGCAATGATCATATCTCACTGTAGCCTCTGACTCCTGGGCTCAAGGGATCCTTCCTACCTCAGTCTCCTAAAGTAGCTAGGATTATAGGTATGCAACATCGCGCCCAGCTAATTTTTTATTTTTATTTTTGCAGGATGGGGTCTTGCTATGTTGCCCAGGCTGGTTGAAAATTCCTGGCCTCAAGCAATTTTTCCACTTCCACCTTCCACAGTGCTGGGATTATAGGTGTAAGCTACCACATCCAGCCCATGCACTTTAAATACCAAATATTATATGTGAGTGTGTGTATGTCATCTATGCATATATATATGTCAGCAAGTATGACATAGATAGATGTCGTCAAGTCCCAAATGTCTCTACCCTGCCTAGACTTCTTTCTGAACAGATCTGTATATCCAACTTTCTGCTAACATCTCCACTTGACATGTCAACCATCTTATACTCAACAAGTCAAAACCTGAACACTGTCTGCTCCTCCTCCCTCTCCATGAATGGCATCTCTTGACCTGTGACTCTAATTACAAACCCAAGTCACTTCTCACACTTTTCTCTCTCTCATACCTCCTTCTGAAACATCTTCCTATTGACACCACTTCCAAAATCTACCTCAAATTCATTCTCTTCTCTCCGTTATCTCCCTAATCCAAGCCACCATCACCATTCTTGATTGCAGTGGCCTCCAAATAGTTGTCATTACTACCACTCCTGCCTCCCTTCAATTCATTTTACACAGAGCCAGGCTACTCATCTTACCATGCAACTCTAAACTCAACGCTCCCTCACTTAAACCCTTCTGAGAACTGCCATTTGTACTAAGGACGAAATTCACATGACATACAAGGCCCTCTATGATGTGGCCCCTGTCAATTCCTTACTCTACTCCTCACTTCTGTTCTCTATATTCCAGTCACACCCTTAATTGAATATTTCCAGCCTTTACACATGCTGATTCCTTTAACCTAGAATGCTTTTCCCCTCATTCTAATTACTACTCATCATACATGTCATTTTTTCAGAAAAGCTCTCACTGTGCCTCTATCTAAATTGGGTTTCCTGCCATTCTTTCTCAAGTTGCACTGCTCTTTTCTTTGATGTAATTATCTGCTATCCTTATTTATGTATTTCTTTAACCTATGCCTCTCCAAGTAGACAATAGGATCTATGACGTACTAACAAATTCAAATTTAACATGTCAAAAAACTAAACTCCTGATCTTCTCCCCATTAGAACTAGCCCTTCCCACAGCCTTTCCCACCTCAGTTAATGATAACTCCATCATTCTCGTTGTTCAGAACAAAAATCTCAATCATCTTTAACTCCTCCTCTCACATTCCACATCCAGTCCATCAGGAAATTCTATTATCTCCATCTTAGAAATATATCCAGAATCCAGCAGCTTTGCACTTTATTCCAAGCCACCATCGTCTGGTGCCTGAATTACTGGAAAGGCCACCTCTGATTAGTCTCCTGCTTCTGCCCTTGCCTTCCTAATTGCCATTCTCCACAGGGCTAACAGAATGCCCCATAAACTGAAAACAGCACCCCCTATCATTGTCCATACTCCTTAACTTACTTCATTTTCTTTACAGCATTTAATCACCAGTATTTATTGTTTGCCTCCCTCAACTGAATATGACTGCCATAAAAATGGAGACTTTGTTCACTAGGTGTATCCAACCAAGCACCTAGAACAGTGTCTCAATATTTGTTAAATGAATGAATGAAAGAAGAACAGATATTATTCTGGCAAGCAGAAATAGGGGTCAGGGAGAGGGTGGAGAAGCCAAAAGTATATCAAGTGAAGGAAATATCAGCAAAAATCTTCCATGAAGGCAGAGCCATACAGGGCATGTTTAAGACCAATCTAGATAGAATATGAAGCATATCTACAGCTGCAGTGGGGGTTAAGAGTGGAAATACAAGTTGGATAAATGCCAGATCTAAAACTTTGTATCTAATTCAATAAACAACTAGGGAAAGTAGAATCTATTTAATATTTTCTTTTTTCTTTTTACAGTAACAGCTGAGCTGTTTTTGTTTGTTTGTTTTCATATGGAGTCTCCATCTGTCATCTGTCACCCAGGCTGAAGTGCAAGGGTACAATCTCAGCTCACTGCAACTTCCACCTCTCAAGTTCTTCCTTTTTTTTTTTCTTGGCAACTTTCATTTAACACCTCTCAAGTTCAAGCGATTCTCCTGCCCTAGCCTTCCAAGTAGCTAGGATTATAGGCACCCACCACCATGTCCAGCTGATTTTTTTTTTTTTAGTAGAGACGGGGTTTCCCCTTGTTGGCCAGGCTGGTCTCGAACTCCTGACCTCAGGTGATCCACTCACCTCAGCCTCCCAAAGTACTGGGATTACAGGGATGAGCCACCGTGCCTGACCCCTATTTAAGATTTGAGGCAAGAAGTATCCATTTTATTTTAGATAGATTAAAATTAGCAAATATAATATGCAACTAATTATTGAGGGAAAAGATAAACGTTTGTTTTGGTTTTTTTTTTTTGAGACAGGGTCTCACTCTGTGGCCCAGGCTGGAGTGCACTGACACGATTACGGATCTACCACTCACTGTGGCCAGGACCTCCCAAGGTGCAAGTGATCCTCCTGCCTCAGCCTCTGAGTAGCTGGGGCTACAGGAACATGCCACTATACTTGGCTAATTTTGTGTTTTTACAAAATACAAAAAGATGGGGTTTTGCCACGTTGCAGAGGCTTGTCTTGAACTCCTGGGCTCAAGCAATCCACCCGCCCTGGCTTCCCAAAATGCTGGGATTACAGGCGTGAGCCACAGTGCCTGGTCCTTAGTTGTTTTTTTTTTTTAATAATTTTGCATGAATTATTAATGAGAATTTATATATAATATTTTAATGTTCTTCATTACAGAATACTTGAATGAGTAAAGAATGAGACTTGATGTGATGTGTAACGTGTTGAATTAAATGAGTTGCTTTAAAGAAAATTTCTTTAGGTTTTGTAAAAGAAACTCAGATTGTGTCTGTATCTTCCTTAGAACATTTGATCTTTGGTGGAAGAAAGCAGGGTTTTATGTCATGAAACGTGTCATCACCTAGAATAGATATTGATTACATGGTTTGAAGGTAGATCCTCCCCTTGTGCTCTTTAGGAGAAATTTGTTCTAAAAATGAAAGTTATTTTTCATTATTAATTTCTTCCTTCAATATCTAGGTAATAGGTAAGATAAGCCCATTTTATAGTTCAAGCATAATAAGAAACCAATCTTTGCCTAGGAACAGTTCAGCACAGTATAGGGGATCATAATAGAAGCAAACATCAGTTGAATACTTGCCATGCACTAAGTGCTGGAGAGGTAGAGGAATAAGAATGAGCCCCTTTTCTTCAAGGAACTCTCACGATAACCAAGTAGACAGTCAGAGGATGAGTAAATGAGCCATAGTTGATGGTGGTAGGCTCTTAGCATCATCTTTTTCCTATACAACACAGTGACTTTTTTGTCTCATGTACTTTTTTATTCTAGCTAAATTAAAAGGTTAAGAAATGATTTAAGTGGGAAATTAAAGGAGATAATTGATTTAGAGATGAGTTAAATGTTTGTGTTGTATTCTAACAGTTTAAGGGTTGTTAGTATTACTGAATCTATTACACTGCTTATTATCAGTTGTTTAAATAAACTCACACCTGTAATCCCAGAGGCTGTGGTGAGCAGATCACCGGAGGTCAGGAGTTCAAGATCAGCCTGGCCAACATGGCGAAATCCTGACTCTACTAAATACTAAAAATACAAAAATAAGCCAGGCATGGTAGTGCGCATCTGTAGTCCCAGTGACTCAGGAGGCTGAGGCAAGAGTATCACTTGAACCGGGAGGTGAAGGCTACAGTAAGCCAAGATTGTGCCATTGCACTCCAGCCTGGGTAATGGAGTGAGACTCTGCCTCAAGAAAAAAAAAAAATTATCCAGGCATGGTGGCAGGCACCTGTAACGCCAGCTACTTGGGAGGCTGAGGCAGGAGAATTACTTGAACCTAGGAGGCAGAAGTTGCAGTGAACTGAAATTGCACCACTGCACTCCGCCTAGGCAAAAGAGCAAGGCTTTGTTGCAAAAGAAAAAAAAAAAGATTTGAGGTCAGGAGTTCAGATCAGCCTGGACAACACGGTGAAACCCCATCTCTACTAAAAACACAAAAATTAGCCAGGCGCGGTGGCTCACGCCTGTAATCCCAGCACTTTGGGAGGCCGAGGCGGGTGGATCACGAGGTCAAGAGATCGAGACCATCCTGGTCAACATGGTGAAACCTCGCCTCTACTAAAAATACAAAAATTAGCCGGGCATGGTGGCACGTGCCTGTAGTCCCAGCTACTCGGGAGGCTGAGGCAGGAGAATTGCTTGAACCCAGGAGGCGGAGGTTGCGGTGAGCCGAGATCGTGCCATTGCACTCCAGCCTGGGTAACAAGAGTGAAACTCCGTCTCAAAAAAAAAAAAAAAAAAAAAAACAAAAAACACAAAAATTAACCAGGCAGTGGTGGCATGTGCCTGTAATCCAAGCTACCTGAGAGACTGAGGCAGGACAATCACTTGAGCCTGGGAGGCAGAGGCTGCAGTGAGCCAAGATGACATCACTGCACTCCAATCTAGATGACACAGTGAGACACTGTCTCAAAAAAAAAAAAAATTTGGAAAAGGGATCCAAGATGGCCAATTAGGAACAGCTCAGGATTGCAGCTCCCAGTGAAAGCACAGAGGGTGAGTGGACGTGGCATTTCCAGACGGATTTTTATTGCCAACAGACCAGGAGATTCCCAGGTAGAGGAGCCCCACAGGTCGCCAGCATGGCTGTTTTGGCCAGCGAGGCTGTTTTGGCCTGCGTGGCTGTTTTGCCGGCGCCCTGGCGCAGCAGTTCTCCATACAAAATACACGGGTCTGGGTGCCATTTTAGCTGGCGACTGGAGCTCCGGAAAGGCAGAGTCACCCATTCATCTGATTAAAAAGGGGACTGAAACAGGGAGCCAGGCCAGGAGATTCCAGGGCAAAAAAGCGCCACTAATCTCAGCGCTGCTGTTTCAGCTGGCGCAGTGGGTCGCTGCACAGGAAATTACACAGATCCCGGGGCCTTTTCAACAGGCGACTGGAACACCTGGGAGACAGTGGACGGTTCAACCAAAAAAAAAAAGGCTCTGAGGCAGAGAGCCAGGTGATAAGGCTCGGGTGGTCCCACCCACACAAAAAACCAGCAATTGGAAACGCTCTGGATTGAGAGTTTCACAGCAAGCACAGCTGAACCCGGGATGGTCCAGCTCTGTGGGGGAGGGGCATCTGCCATTACCGAGGCAGTCCACCACTACGGAGGTAGTCTGCCACTGCCGAGGCAGCCCACCATTACACAGAGAGTCTGCCTTTATAGAGGTGGGCCGCCATTTCTGAGGCAGTTCTAACTATACCCATATAAACAGGACTGCAAGGAAGTTCACATGGCAGCTGGGCGGAGTCCACAGCAGCTCAGCAAAGCCTCTGCAGGCAGACAGTGACTAGGCTGCCTCCTCGCTGGGCAGGGAAGCCCTGAAAAAAAGGCAGCAGCACAACAGAAACTTACAAATAAAGCCCTAACTCCCAGGGACAGAGCACATGGGGAAAAAAAGGGGTTTATGAGTTCTGCTGCAGCAAACTTAAACATACCTGCCCAGCAGCTCTGAATGAACAACAGAGCTCACAGCTCAGCACTTGAGCTCCTATAAAGGACAGACTGTCTCCTCAAGCAGCTCCCTGACCCCTGTATATCCAAAGAGTCACCTCATAAAGGAAAGCTCAGACTGACATTTGGCGGGTATCCTTCTGGGACAAAGATAGCAAAAGAAGAAACTGGCAGCAACCCTTACTGTTCTGCAGCCGCTGCAGGTGATCCCCAGGCAAGCAGGGCCTAGAGTGGACCTCAGCAGTCCTATAGCAGAGGGGCCAGACTCTTAGAAGGAAAACTAAGAAACAGAAAGAAATAACTTCATCATCAACAAACTGGACGTCCACTCAGAGACCCAATGTGAAAGTCAACAACTACAAAGATGACAGGTGGATAAATCCACAAAGATGGGAAGAAACCAGCGCAAAAAGGAGGAAAACACCCGAAACCAGAACGCCTCTCCTCCAAGGGATCACAATGCCTCACCAGCAAGGGAACAAGGCTGGATGAGAATGAGTGTGACGAATTGACAGAATCAGGCTTCAGAAGGTGGGTAATAAGAAAATTCTGTGAGCTAAAAGAACATGTTCTAACCCAATGCAAAGAAACTACGAACCTTGAAAAAAGGAATTTGACAAAATGCTAATGAGAATAAAAAACTTAGGAATATAAGTAAATTGATGGAGCTGAAAAACACAACACAAGAACTTCGCAAAGCATACACAAGTTTCAACAGCCGAACTGACCAAGCAGAAGACAGAATATCAGAGGCTGAAGATCAACTCAATGAAATAAAACGAGAAGGCAAGATTAGAGAAAAAAGGGTAAAAAAGAATGAACAAAGTCTCCAAGAAATATGGTACTATGTGAAAAGACCTAATCTACGTTTGATAGGTGTACCTGAATGTGACGGAGAGAATGAATCCAAGCTGGAAAATACTCTTCAGGATATTATCCAGGAAAACTTCCCCAACCTAGCAAGGCAGGCCAATATTCAAGTCCAGGAAATACAGAGAACACCAAAAAGATATTCCTCAAGAAGAGCAACCCCAAGGCACATAATCATCAGATTCACCAGGGTTGAAATGAAGGAGAAAATGCTAAGGGCAGTCAGAGAGAAAGGTTGGGTTACCCACAAAGGGAAGCCCATCAGACTCACAGCAGATCTCTCAGCAGAAACCCTACAAGCCAGAAGAGAGTGGGGACCAATAGTCAACATCCTTAAAGAAAAGAATTTTCAACCTAGAATTTCATATCCAGCCAAACTAAACGTCATAAGTGAAGGAAAAATAAAATCCTTTGCGAACAAACAAGTACTCAGAGATTTCATCACCACCAGGCCTGCTTTACAAGAGGCACTAAACATAGAAAGGAACAACCAGTACCAGCCACTCCAAAAACATACCAAATGGTAAAGGGCATCAACACAATGAAGAAGCTGCATCAACTAACGGGCAAAACAGCCAGCTAGCATCAAAATGGCAGGATCAAATTCACACATAACAATATTAACCCTAAATGTAAATGGGCTAAATGCCCCAATCAAAAGACACAGACTGGCAAACTGGATAAAAAGCCAAAACTCATTGGTGTGCTGGATCCAGGAAACCCATCTCACATGCAAGGATACACAAAGGCTCAAAATAAAGGGATGGAGGAAGATTTACCAAGCAAATGGAGAGCAAAAAAAAAAAAAAAAAGCAGGAGTTGCAATTCTCATCTCTGATAAAATAGACTTTAAACCAACAAAGATCAAAAGAGACAAAGAAGGACATTACATAATGGTAAAAGGATCAATGCAACAAGAAGAGCTAAGGATCCTAAATATATACGCACCCAATAAAGGAGCACCCAGATAGATAAGGCAAGTTCTCAATGACTTACAAAGAGACTTAGACTCCCATACAATCATAGTGGGAGACTTGAACACCCCATTGTCAATATTAGACAGATCAACGAGACAGAAAATTAACAAGGATATCCAGGACTTGAACTCAGACCTGGTCCAAGCAAACCTAATAGACATTTACAGAACTCTCCACACCAAATCCACAGAATATACATTCTTCTCAGCACCACATCGCACCTACTCTAAAACTGACCACATAATTGGAAGTAAATCACTCCTCAGCAAATGCAAAAGAATGGAAATCATAACAGTCTCTCAGAACACAGTGCAATCAAGTCAGAACTCAGAATTTAGAAACTAACTCAGAACCGCACAGCCTCATGGAAACTGAACAACTGGCTCTTGAATGTTGACTGGGTAAACAATGAAATGAAGGCAGAAATAAAGATGTTCTTCGAAACCAACGAGAACGAAGATACAACATACCAGAATCTCTGGGACACATTTAAATCAGTCTCTAGAAGAAAATATATAGCAATAAATGCCCACATGAGAAGCAAGGAGAGATCTAAAATTGATACCCTATTGTCAAAATTGAAAGAGCTAGAGGAGCAAGATCAGAAAAACTCAAAACGTAGCAGAAGACAAGAAATAACTAAGATCAGAACAGAACTGAAAGAGACAGAGACACAAAAAAAACCCTCAAAAAAATCAATAAATCCAGGAGCTGGTTTTTTGAAAAGATCAACAAAACAGACAGACCACTAGCCAGATTAATAAAAAAGAAAAGAAAGAATAATCAAACAGATGCAATAAAAAACGATAAAGGGGCTATCACCACAGATTCCACAGAAATTCAAACCATCATCAGAGATTATTACAAATAACTCTATGCACATAAACTAGTAAACCTGGAAGAAATGGATAAATTCCTAGACACTTGCAACCTCCCAAGCCTAAACCAGGAAGAAGTCGAACCTCTAAACAGACCAATAACAAGGTCTGAAGTTGAGGCAGCAATTAAGAGCATACCACCCAAAAAAAGTCCAGGTCCAGATGGGTTCACAGCTGAATTCTACCAGACATACAAAGAGGAGCTGGTACCATTTCTTCTGAAACTATTCCAAACAATCCAAAAAGAGGGAATCCTTCCCAAATCACTTTATGAGACCAATATCATCCTGATACCAAAACCCGGCAGAGAGCAAGAAAAGAAAACTTCAGGCCAATATCCATGATGAACATAGATGCAAAAAATCTTCAATAAAATACTGGCAAACTGATTGCAACAGCACATCAAAAAGCTTATCCACCATGATCAAGTAGGATTCATCCCGGGGATGCAAGGCTGGTTCAACATATGCAAGTCTATAAACATAATTCATCACATAAACAGAACCATAGACAAAAACCACATGATTATCTCAAGTGATGCAGAGAAGGCCTTTGACAAAATTCAACAGCGCTTTATGCCAAAAACCCTCTACAAACTAGGTATTGACAGAACGTATCTCAAAATAATAAAAGCTATTTACGAGAAACCAACAGCCAATATCATACTGAACGGGCAAAAACCGGAAGCATTTCCTTTGAAATCTGGCACTAGACAAGGATGCCCTCTCTCACCACTCCCATTCAATATAGTACTGGAAGTTCTAGCCAGAGCAATCAGGCAAGAAAAAGAAATAAAGGGTATTCCAACAGGAAAGGAGGAAGTCAAATTGTCTCTATTTGCAGACGACATGATTGTATAAGACCCCATCGTCTCAGCCCAAAATCTCCTGAAATTGATAAGCAACTTCAGCAAAGTCTCAGGACACAAAATCAATGTGCAAAAATCACAAGCATTCCTATACACCAATAACAGATTTAGAGAGCCAAATCAAGAACAAACTGCCATTCACAATTGCTACAAAGACAATAAAATATCTAGGAATACAACTAACAAGGAACGTAAAGGACCCCTTCAAGGAGAACTACAAACCACTGCTCAACTAAATAAGAGAGGACACAAACAGATGGAGAAACATTCCATGTTCATGGTTAGGAAGAATCAATATTGTGAAAATGGCCAGACTGCCCAAAGTAATTTACAGATTCAACGCTATTCCCATCAAGCTACCAATGACCTTCTTCACAGAACTGGAAAAAACCACCTTAAACTTCATGTGGAACCAAAAGAGAGCCCACATAGCCAAGTCAATTCTAAGCAAAAAGAACAAAGCAGGAGGCATCACACTACTGGACTTCAAACTATACTACAAGGCTACAGTAATCAAAACAGCATGGTACTGGTACCAAAACACAGATACAGACCAATGGAACAGAACAGAGGCCTTGGAGGCAACACAACACATCTACAACCATCCGATCTTTGACAAACCTGACAAAAACAAGCAATGGGGAAAGGAGTCCCTGTTTAATAAATGGTGTTGGGAAAACTGGCTAGCCATGTGCAGAAAGCAGAAACTGGACCCCTTCCTGACACCTTACACTAAAATTAACTCCAGA
>PVKV010037726.1:0-14544 GCA_004027835.1 Alouatta palliata
CCTGTGTCAGTTTGCTGAGAATGATGGCTTCCAGGTTCATCCATGTCCCTACAAAGGATGCAAACTCATCGTTTTTGATGGCTGCATAATATTCCATGGTGTATATGTGCCACATTTTCGCTGTCCAGTCTATCATCGATGGGCATTTGGGTTGGTTCCAGGTCTTTGCTATTGTAAACTGTGCTGCAATGAACATTCTATTGAATTTTTAATAGATGTAGGGCCTTGCTATGTTGCCAAAGTCCTGGGCTCCAAAGATTCTCACTTCTTATAACCTTATAATGAATTTACCCATATATTATTTGAATTTGTAAACGTATAATATATTTGAACTTATAAATTTATAATAATATGTAGGTAAAATATATGAATTTACCCATATATTATTGTAGAATAACCTTCTTTGTCTCTGTTGTGACAGGTTTTTACCTATAGTCTTTTATATACATATACCTGCCTTTTCTCACTTTTTGTAACAGATAGAATATGCTTTTTTACCCTTTGCTTTCAACATGTGTGTGTCCTTAAGACTAAAGTGAGTCTCTTGGATACCATTTTTAATCCATTCAGTCAATCTCTGTGTTTTGATTGAATAATTTCTTTTACTTGAAGTAATTATTGATTGAGTAGGATTTATTATTATTATGTTGTTACTGCTTTTCTGTTTTTTAATTCCTTTGTTTTTTTCTTGTCTTCCTTTGTGATTTTTTTCTTGTCTTCCTTTGTGATTTTTAAAAATTTTCATAGTGATATACTTTGTTTCCTATCTGGTATCATTTAGTTTATTATTTGTGATTACCATGTGCCTTAGTCTGTTTAGTGTTGCTAAGAATACCCGAGGCTGGGTAATTTGTAAAGAAACAAGATATTTGGCTCACCATTATGCAGGCTATATAAGATGCATGGCAAGAGAGAAAACAAGTAGAGTAGAAGTGCCAGGCCCTTTTTAACAGCAAGCTCTCACCAGAACTAATAGAGCAAGAACTCACTTATTACTCCAAGGACAGTGCCAAACCATTCGTCAGTGATCTACTTCCGTAACCCGAACATCTCCCATTAGGATTAGGCTCCACCTCCAATGTAGAGGATCAAATTTTAACATGAGTTTTGGACTGCTCCTATGACCCAAACATCTCCCATTAAGACTAGGCCCCAACTCCAACACTGAGGATCAAATATTAATGTGCATTTTGGAGGGGACAAACATCTGAACTATAGTACCATGAGGCTTACATAAAATATCTTATAGTTATGATGGTCTGTTTTAAGGTGATAACAACTTAATTTCAATCATATATAAAAATTGAACACTGTCTCAATTTTGTGTTATTGACATCGCAATTCACATTTTTTCATATAGTATATAATTTAAAAAGTTATTGCAGCTCTAGTTATTTGTAACACTTTTATCTTAACTTTTATATTAGATTTAAAAGTGATTTATATACCACTATTACAGTATTAGAGTTTTCTTAATTTGATGATACACTTACCTTTGCCAGTGAGTTTTATACCTTCATATGTATTCATGTTGCTAATTAGTATCTTTATGTTTTAACTTGAAGAACTTTCTTTAGCTTTTCTGGTAAGGCAGGTGAAATGATTATAAACTCCCTTAGGTTTTCTTTGTTGAATAAAATGATTATCTCCTGATTTGACAGCTTTAGTAGTTACTGTTTTCCTAGTAGACAGTTCTTTTATTTAAGCATTTTGAAAATGTAATTCCACTTTCACCTGACATGCAGAGTGTTTGCTGAAAATTGTACAGATAATTTTATGAAGGTTTGTTTGTGATAAGTTGGTTTTCTATTACTGCTTTCAAAAATCTTTGTCTTTGACTTTTAACAATTTGATTTTTATGTTTCAGTGAAAATGTCTTTATTATCAACTAACTGGAATTCTTGGGCTTTATCAACCTGGATGTTCATTTCCCTATTCATATTTGAAACATTTTTGTGCCATTAATTATTTAAATAAGCTTTCTACATTTTTCTCTTTCTCTATCCCTTCCAAGATTGTCATTGTATACATATTAATTCACTTGATAGTATATCATAAGCTCTATAGGTTTTCTTCACTTTTTTATTGTTTTTACTTTTTCGTTTTTGACTGGATTATTTTAAAACATCTGTCTTTGTGTTCTCTGATTCTTTTTTATCTTTGATTAAATCTGCTGTTAATGTTCTCTATTGACTTTTTAATTAGTTCATAAATTATATTTTTTAGCTTCAGAATTTTTATTTTTAAAATAATTTTTATCTCTTTGTTGAACTTCTTGTATTGTTCATTTATTGTTTTCCTGATTTTGTTTAGTAATCTGTAAGTTATAGTTTCTAAATGATTACCTACAGTCAAGAATCTGACTCCATATCAAGGTACTTTCTATACTCTGTTACATTCAAATTTATTGCCTAGCTTGTAGTTCAAGTGGATATTTTCACTATTTTCACTCATGCTAAATTTGGGACATTATTTATTGTTCATTTGGAAAATATTTTTACTTAATTATCCCAGTCTTCCAAATATAACATATTCCATATTATACATTTCGATAGATTTATGTCATAAAATTACGTTGCCTAATAGCATCACCAGTCTCAACAGATAATTTTTTTTTACGCATTGCAACACTGTGAAGCTCAAGGTGAAGGATGCACATATTCCTAAATTGTAATTTTTGTTTAAAATCTTGAATTTTTATTATTTTATTATTTTCAAAGAACTATTACGATTGTTTTCCATGAATAGCAGCCTTATTTTGTTAAATTTGAAGAAAATGTTTGGCAAATTCCCAATTGTTAAATGATAGTTTATCTGTATCCATTCTTTCCAGTAACAATGTCATTAGATTAAAAAAAACAGATAAGTTAGCTTGCAACTCCAGCAATCTCATAATGGCTTATTTTAGGCAACCATTATATTTATGTATGTAGCAGAAGTTCTTTGGGCCACCTCTGCATTTCATCTCACAGAATTTTCAAAAGGTATGTGTTGTAGCTGCTCACGCTATTGCTCATGTTATTTTTACTGGAAGGTGAAGAATTTAATGATCCCTAGTACAGTTTGCTGCCAACCGGATTCTTGCAAAGAGGCCACCAACTTACCCACCATTGATTGTACATCATCAGTGCAAATGTCAACTCTGTGACAAAGACAAATATCTTAGTTTTGCTTTGAAACTAGTTGAGAAACTCTACAATAATCCATCAACATTTCTTTTTTTTTTTTTTTTTTTTTTTTGAGACAGAGTTTCGCTCTCTTGTTACCCAGGCTGGAGTGCCATGGTGCGATCTCGGCTCACTGCAACCTCCGCCTCCTGGGTTTAAGCAATTCTCCTGCCTCAGCCTCCCGAGTAGCTGGGACTACAGGCACGTGCCACCATGCCCAGCTAATTTTTAGTAGAGACGGGGTTTCACCATGTTGACCAGGATGGTCTCGATCTCTTGACCTCGTGATCCACCCGCCTCGGCCTCCCAAAGTGCTGGGATTACAGGCGTGAGCCACCGCGCCTGGCCAACATTTCTTTACTTAGTTCTACTTGAAACCATATGCTTATATTGTTGAGCTAAAGTAAAATTGTTTCCTCACAATCCTAGTAGACTTACAGGTTAAGCCTATGACTTTGACCCTGAGTGCACAAAAGCACTAATTTAGAAGAACGTGTTGCATTACTTGTGATTACACTCTTTGCCTTCAAATTTAAACCAAATCATACAGGAAGTGAGATGTCAAAAAAGAATTCCATCATTGCTTCAAATTTATATATGGTAACAAACTATTTATTGAGAAAGTATCTTTATCTTTCTCATCAGATGCCATTAAGTCTGAGTAGAAATAAGAAGCAGGAAAAAAGAACAGAACCAAAAAAATCCAGTTTATTATGAAAATAAAATAGTATCAGAGTAGTCTTACAACATTTCTAGTTGTATCCCTCTTACAGACTCAGTCTGAATTGGTGAGTTTATTGCCTATCAGAAAACAATCATGGTTATATGATGAATAGTGAATTCTGGATTACCAGTTCATATTGCTTAATCAAGCTATAATAAAACTCTTCAGCCTGGTGCTTTTTGTCAAACATACCTGATTTCACTGTATTTTAAATTAAATTTAAAATATTTTAAACACATAAATGCACATTTAAAGTTATGTCTAGTATAATTTTAGTAACACTTTTTGTTTAAATATTCTTCAGAAGCTTCTTGGAATAGCTAAATGAATGAGATACGAAACACACACACACACACACATACACACAACTTGTAAACGTGTTTGGAAATCTCAGGTGGAATCCACTCTGAGGGCGATCAGCCAGGACAATCATGTTAATACATCATCATCCACTTCATGATGATTTTGAAAATTTCCCTTTTTTGAATATGCAAGTTTTGGCTAGTCAGCTCAGTGGTACATTTATTAACATGTAAGTTTAAGTAATTAAGTGTTTTATTACTTATCCTTATTACACTAGATAACTCGTTAAAGTTACAGGCGTTCTAGGAAGTTAGAGAGACATGTGAGCTCAAAACTGGGTGTACACCTAAACAACTACCTGAGATCACAGAAAATAAAAAGTAGGGTTAGGGGAAAGGAAGGCAAATAATTGACTACATATATAAAATATCTTAAAATGGCATTTTTAATGTTACAATTAAAAATAATTTTTTCTGCTTCTATGACATTTTATTAGGGCTTTTTTTTTTTAACCATAAGTAACAAATAAACTACTAGTTCATCAAGTATAGATATGTAATGGAGATTGTTGTTTTCTATTAGTGTTGATGAGAATAATTGCCTTGGTAATTTCATGGAAAATGTAAGCCAAGAAAAAAGTAGTGATATAGCTGGCCATTAGGCATCTTCCTCTTTCTCTCTCTCTCTCTCTCTCTCTCTCTCTCTCTCTCTCTCTCTCTAGTGATATAGCTGGCCTTTAGGCATCTTCCTCTCTCTCTCTCTCTCTCTCTCTCTCCCCCCCCCAATTTTCATTTTCTATCTATGTTAGCTTCATTTTTTTCTCACTGCAGTGCATCTTTCCCCAAATGGTGGAAATATGGCCTCCAAAATTTCTATTTCTAGTAACATGACTCTTCTGAACAGATGTCCAAATGTCAGAGAAGGAACTCATTTGCCTTTGGTCAGATGAATACTCTGTAGCACACAGAATAATGATAAAGAGGTCAGAATAAGGACAGTCCCTACTTGAACTGTATGGACTGAGTACAAGATGTCAACAATCCCTAAATAAAGAGTGGTTATTGTAGCTGAAGAAGGGGTGGGTACTAGACAGACAAAATAAAAGTTTATACTACAGAGACTCATTGTTACAAGATTTTAAAAATCAAGTCAATTAAGTTATAAATTACAGTTATAAGATGTATCCATGTTGAATAAAAATGAAATTCATTACTAGGCCAACGGCCAGCTGGGGAAAACAAAACACAAAAAGATGCTATGATTGTGGTGAGTGCAGCAGAAACTTTGCATGTAAATTAATTAGTAGTTATTAATGTTGAAGCAAAAAAGATAAGCATATCAATCTCCTAACAGCAAAGAATATTTGATGAACAACAGACTATTTTTAAATTGATTGGTGAATATTTCCTTTGTCCTTGTATATAACAAATGGAGTAGGATGTGACCTTTTAATTTTTTTCTTTAATATTATTTTAGAAATAAAAATTATCATGGGGGAAAAGCATATGCTATTTCATAAAGTACAAAGCATATCTCATAGTCAAAATACAGTATTTCATTTTTTCTGCACATTTCTTTAGATAATATTTTTTAAGACTGTCATTTGACAACTTGCTATTCGGTTGATTGCCATTACTTTTAATGGCAAAAAGCAAAATTAGTTTTGCAACAACTTAATAACTGTAATAATCATGAATCAATTATTTAAATTTACTATGCCTCAGTTTCCTAACATAATAAAACAGGCTTCATAATCCTATCTAAAACAAAAGTTTTGAATTAGGTGATTTAAGGAAAACATTTGGAACTAAGATAATTAAAAAGCTGTTCTTATTCATGTAAGTTCATATAGTTGCATTTATTTGTTGTACTCTGACCATTCAGACTAGCATATAGAGATAGAATTAAGATCCTTTTAATTATAAATAGGACATATAGAATTAAAAGTTGGATAATGTTATGGACTGAATATTTATGTGCCCAGAATTCATACAGGGAAGCCCTAACTTCCAATGTCATTGTATTTGGAGATGGAACCTTTGAAAGGTAATTTGGTCTGATGGGATTAGTGGCCTTATGGCCTTAAGAGGCACCACAGTGCTTGTTCACTTTCTGTCTTCTCATGTGCATACCAAAAAAAGCCTTGTGAGCACATAGCAACAAGGAGGAGAATCCTTACCTGACCATCCATGCTGGCACCCTGATCTTGAATTTCCAGTTTCCAGAACTGTAAGAAAATTAATTTGTTTTCTGTAGTATTTTGTTGTGACAGTTGAAGCTGACTAAGACAGATAAAAATTGGAAGTTAATTTAGAAAAATAAAATAAAATGATTTAAAATGGAAAACATAACAGAGTTGTCTGCCTTCATCTTAATAAATAGGTCACTAACCACATTTTATTCTGCTACTAAGGTGAAGTAGGATAAGAATGGACTAGTAATAGGTAAAGCTATTTGATCTATATTAGTAAAAATAGCTTCACCTTATAGGAAAAAAAAATAGAAAAAGATTCACCTTTTTATACCTATAACAGTGCTGCTTCCATTGTTTTGTTATTAGCTTTAATATATAAAATACAAGTGGTTGTCAAAACCATAAAAAACCTGAAAGTAGTTTTAAAACTAAAATGTCAGGTCATAAAAGACACTGTATTTGGTATCTTTCTTGTGTATGTTTCTTTTCGGTGTCTTGTTCTTGATAAAATTCTCTGAAATGCTCCTTAGAGGCAGGTTTGATTGCAGCAGGGGCCAGAATGTGAAAGGACTGTAACTCAATTTTCTGATTTAATAGTGCAGGGTTATTCAAGCATGAAATTACCTATTCATGTAGAGTGATCCCCTTTGCCTGGCAAGTCAGGGCTCAAAAACTTGATGTCTACTGTGATTGCAGCTGTTGACCCAACCAATTGTTGCTGGAATCAGAGTTAAGCTTTTCTGTATGCCCCACTGAGGAAAATACGTGTCTGTGAACAGCTAAAAGGTGAAAATAGATATGTAGCTCTTCTTAAAATCTCAGCACTATGTCATTAACATGCTAGGTTACAATGAACCAAATATGATCATAGCACAGATGCAAAGTGTATTTTTTGAACTTTTCTTTTAGGTTCAAGGGTACTTGAAAAGTGTATTTCTTTTATTGACTAGAATGGGCTTTCATTCGGTTTAAACACATTTCTTTTAACAAAAAAAAAAACCGACTAGGTTTAAGAATTACAGAGGAGGCAGAGTCCAACTCAGCTTTGTCTGTGACCATCTGCTCTATAGGAAACAATGAAAAACAATTTGGTTTTCCTCATTAACCTAATCAAATACCCTAAGTGCAGTTGTTTTGAATTGCAACCTCTGAAGTATGAAAATTCAAATAGTGCAGACCTGTCCAGGAGTAATTTTGAACCACAAATTTTAGCTACATATATAATTGTATTTTTTCCTAGTAATCACTTCATAAAAAGAAACAAGTGAAGCTAGTTTTAATAATATACTTTTAAATTTACCCAATATATCAAAAATATGGTTGCTTTTAACACTTAACAAAAATAATGTCTGATGAGATACTTTATATTCTTTTTTTCATACTAAATCTTTGAAATCTGGTGTGTATTGTATACTTACTGGACATCTCAATTTGAATAGTCGTATTTCAAATGCTCAATAACCACATGCTCCTATCATATTGGACAGTGCAAATCTACCATCATTAACATGGTAAAATATTCTCTGTGAACTCAACAGTTTTCAGAGCCTCTAAGTGGCAAACACTGGAGATGTGAAATGATTGAGAGGAACAGACAAGGCTACCTGCTTTATTGAGGTGTTTTCAATATGATAAGGCTGTCTAAAAAAATAATGTTCCTTTTTATGCAACGGGAAAAGTCATAAATATTCACGTACACACGCGTGCACACACACACACACACACACATACATACACACACCCCACTTAAGTTCTTGGTTCACTGACTTCTCTCGTCCTGAGCAGAGTAATGGATTAAAAGCTTTAGATTTATTTAGATTTTAAAGACTAGACAACTACCATTTCAGATCAAAGAAAAGATCTAGGAAGGCTGCAGATGGAAGCAAGAAAAGTGTCATTTTTGGATGAGATTTAACTGAGAGTGATAGATTGAAAACATCCGACTGTGGGAAGAGAAATTCAGAGAGCTAACAGTTTGTTGTGAGGTATGAATGTAATCACCCTGGCTATCCATTCCATAGTTTTTTGGTAAAGTTTAAACCACTTTTCAACTTGGAGAAATGTTTAATTGATGGTTTTCTGAATATAACATGATACCTGCGAAACAGAAGTTCCCTTATCCCCCTTGCATGGCATGCAGTGGGGTGTGGCTCACTTCTTCGGTGCCCTGCTGCTCCAGAGCCCTTAGGAAAGCAGGCAGATGAGCAACATATGGGGCTTCGAACCCAGAGCAGGCCGGGGTGAATGTTTACAGCTCATGCAGCCCCAGTGGGCATGTGTTACCGTGTGCACTTTTTGTTTAGCCATCTGCAGGCAGCTTGTGTTTATCAGCTCAATTAGACCCCTAGGCCTAATCGCAAGGACAGAGGGCTTTCTGTATCCCAGGGTTTCTTGCCTTGTGTACCAGAAGAATCGGATCACACGTGGGCTTGGAGAATGAGTACAAGGTTTCATTGAGCGGAGGTAGCGCTCAGCAGATGGGGGAAGCCAGAAGGGAGTTGGAGTGGGAAGGTGGTTTTCCCCTGGAGTCGGGCTGCTCGGCAGCCGGGCTTTCCTCCGAAACCCCTGGCTAAACTGCGCATCGTTCTGCCGGTTGATGACCTGATGGTGCCTGTCCCTGTGCTCTTACACAGGTGCGTTTTTCTCGACCTCCAGCCACTTGTCTTCTTCTGTCACTGTGTTCCTCTCCACGTCCAGCCGTTTGTGTGCCTGCCCGCTAGGGCCTCGGATTTTTATAGGCACAAGATGAGGGTGTGACAGGCCAGGGTGGTCTTGGGAAATGCAACATTTGGAGGCAAAGCCAGGAGTGCCAGTCTGTGGGTACAGGCCTGGGAATGGAGCCCTACCTAGGGACCCACCCTTTTCCTCCCGGCATTTCCCTGCCACAGTCCTGTATCATCTACATGGGCCGTGAATTCAGTCAGGTTTATTTGGGTTATATTTACATTCACTTGGATTGAATGACAAATAATATAGCTTTATTTTTTAAAACTTTTAATCTGCCTTTTGCCACTTATATAGCGTACACTTTTTTATATGTACTTTACAGCATTATGAAATAAAGTAACTTGTTTTGCCTGTTTGTGTGTGCAAGCAAACATGGTATAAAACTTTAGATCTGTCACTATAAAATTTGTTTTTTATCATTGTTAGCCAGCAATTAGGTCCATTCTTACAGATGTTTCTAGTAGTTTGTTTCTCTCACATACATGAAATTTTCAGAAATATTATGTAAGTTATTTAAAGGCTGATCATGAAGGACAAAGGATTTCAAAGCAAAAATCTGTAAGTTTTAAGGTTATCTTGTGATTTACTTAATGCTTATGTGTAGCTTGAAAAAAATGTTAAAATCTCTCTTGTCAAGAACTAGTTTCAGTATTTTAGAAGCATATGACTGAAAAAATCTATACTACTATCATTCACAGCAGTGAAAGCTGGAATTTGTTGAGTTCCTTAAAGTGGCTGTACGTTCCATTTCTTGAGTAAAAGCTGTTGAAAAAAGTTAATTAGAATGTTACAAAGTAAATGTCATATAAAAAAATCTACACTAATAATTCTAATTCACAGCAATGAAAGTTCAGATTTGTTGAGTTCCTTAAATTGGCTATAAGTTCCATTTCTTGAGTAAAAAGCTATTGAAAAAAAGTTAATTAAAATAGTTAAAGAGTAAATGTCCATAGATTAAAACATTTTGACTAAAATATTAGTGTGTGTTTGTGTGTGTCAGATCAACAAAGTCATGTGATTCTTAGGAACTATACTTATGCATATGTTGTACTTCTGCTCAGGGTAAGAGTACAGATCCCTTTGGCTCTTTCTGAACAATGACAAATAATTTTACTTGAAAATATCACATACTTTATAATTGTTGTATATACAAATATTATATGTGTTTATTCATATGATTCACTTCAACTCTCTGACAATCTCAAACGGTACTGATACCTCTTGCTGCTTTGTTTTTCATTCTTATTAAATAGAACTCACGGACTCACGTTTGGAGGCATCCAAGTTGTGATGTTCAGTTGCATCTCCAAAATTAGGTCATCTCTCCTTGGGGGACAGTAGGTAGCTTCCCTCAGAGCTGACCAGTCTGCTGTAGGCAGTTTTGTTTCCTGAAGAATCATGATCATGACTAAACATCACTTGAATGTTGAAAGTTTTCTTTCTCTATAACTTTTCTCCAGCAGCCTGATTCCCTGCAGATGCCTGATCTGATCAATGACAGCCCTTGTCCTGACAGGATGTGATGAAACACACCACCATCTCTCAAGAAACTCTTGCTTCAGTGCTGGACCTTGTACCATAGCAATAATAACTCATCTAATTTGCCTTCTCATATTGCTTGAGAGTGAATGTCAAAAGTTTGCTTTGCTTTCTAATATTTATAGGTAATAAGTATGAGCAAGCTTCCTGGGTTTTAATCCCAGCTCCACATCTATCTATACTGTTTTGGGAAAATTACCTAACCTACCTAACCTCCCTAACCTCAATTTCCTAGTCTGTAAAATGGGAATAATAATATCAGCCTACTTTGGAGGATTACTGTGAAGATCAGATGACTTGAGAGCAAAATGTGTTAATTCCTGTAAACCAAGTTGAATAGGACCTGGAAAATGGTAAGCAACCAGCAGATGGCACTTATTATTACCATCGTAAGATAGTATATTTTTACAGTGGTGGCTGTAAACTGCACAGCAGAATCACCCAATGAAAATTTTAAAAATCAAGCTACTTGCATGCTTGCTTCAGCAGCACATACACTAAAAATCAAGCTACTTGTGTCCTAGCCTAAACTTACTGAATTAGAACTTCAAGAAATAAGTCTCAACATGTGATTTTTCTTTTCAAGTTCCAAAGATGATTCTGATATTGCAGTCAAGTCTTACTGCTGCAAGAAAATATTATTATTCTAATTGGTGTCCAGTTTTTATTAATTGCAACTTAATCATATACTGACAGTGGCCATTCTGTGCTTTACTGACTCTAGACCATTATTCAATGTCATTATTTGTGTAGAGATCTCAAATGAGAAATTGAGACCATTTTTTTCCTGTGCCATTTACATGCAATTTTTTATTTGCTTCCATATTTATTTATTTATTGAGATGGAGTCTCGTTCTGTCACCCAGGCTGGAGTGCAGTGGTACGACCTCGGCTCACTGTAACCTCCGCCTCCCAGGTTCAAGCGATTCTCCTGCCTCAGCCTCCTGAGTAGCTGAGCATGCAAGTTTTTAAAAGTAGAGTTGGGAAGAAATGCCCAACGGGTTAAAGTTTAACTATGAAAATACAGTGTAGACAGTAAGGGAAATCTAGATTTTGGTTCAGCCTTAGAGGGAACAGTCATTTCCTGGGGAATTGTTGGTGAAAGGTTGAGTTTACTTAAACCAGATGGTAAATCTGAATTTCTTTGTATCCGTCTTTTCCCCAAGATTTCCACTATCCTTTAGAGCGCAGTTGCACTGTTATAAGGGTAAACTTTTGCAGGTTTGCCCCAATATGGTTATTAGCTAAGATTTATTAAAGGCCTTCTGGGAGTTAAAAAAAGAATGTTTTAGGTGCTTTACATGATTTTATCAAAATAATGCCATGAAAGAGGAATTAATGTCATTATTTTACCTATAAAGAGGCCGAGGTCAGAGAGATTAAGCAACTTCCCTAAAGCTGCAAAATTTATAAGTGATATAGCCAGGATTTTAAGCATTTCCGCCTGGACTCCAGTGTATGTTTTTTTTTTAACGTAAGTTCTGGAATACATGTGCAGAACACGCAGATTTGTTACACAGGTATACATGTGCCATGTATACCCATCATCCAGGTTTTAAGTTCCACATGCATTAGGTATTTGTCCTAATGCTCTCCCTCCCCTTTCCCCCACCCTGAAAGGTTCTGGTGTTTGATGTTCCCCTCCCTGTGTCCCCATGTTCTCAAGAGAGCAATATCCTTAACCACTGCTCTGTGCTGCTGTCTCCCACAACTATAGCTCTTCAGCCTGTTTCTCTTGAGAATAAATACATGTTCTTAAAGACGACTATTTTGGATAAACAGAAATATTCTTACTCTGGGCATTTCTTTCTCTCTCCTGACTTTTGTCCTTAGCTGCTGGTTTTGGCCACTACTATACCTTCTTCATTAAAATTGCTTTTCTTAGCATTTCAAGTTTCAGTGCTATTACAACAGTTTTTCATTTTCTTTTAAAAATGTACCATGGGAGAAATGCAGCCATCTTTCCTTCAGGGCTCTTTCCTTTAGATATGATTAAACAATCCACATCAATAAGTGACTCAACCAGGTGAAACAGAATTCCTAAGAAACCATAAATCTCACAAGTTTCAAAGGCTGCTTCACATTTCATATTGTTCAGATGAAATATGTCACCCTAAATTCAACTTTAATCATATTATCCTGATTGTCTTTGCTCCTAATACTTCTTCAGATTTTCAACACTTTGTTCTGACTTTTTATTTTTTTGGTCCTTTCTTTGTTTAGTGTTAAGGCCTTCCACACCTATAGGAGCTCATAGCTTCTGCCTCTTCAAATTTTGAAAGAAAAAAATAAATCTCAGCTATGGGGCTTAAATGAACAACTCTGTCTCAGGTTTCAAACCAGTGGATGGTGATATTTTCCAAACACCCTACACAGCTAAGCACTTACAGTGAAGTGATTTTGCCAATGAGCAGCATCTATTCTGGTGCCCCAACCCCTGCTCATGGTACCAGACCCTAACTCCAAACTGCTTCTTGTTCAGAGATCTGTGATTAGGATAATATTAACTCAGCCAAGCTAGGAACAGAAACGGTGAAGTCCACTCTTTTGTTCACCTTAACTGCGTCAGGCCTGGGCCTGTAAGTCAGTTCAAACCAATTCGACACTGCAAACATTTGCTGGTGTCTTCTGGGTAAAAAGCTTCTCTTTCTGCTGAAAGCTGTGAACACAGTGTTACCTCTTTACTTCTGGACATTGAAATACAAGATTGTAAAGCCAAGAACTGTTGCAGCTATTTCTGATAAAAAGAGAAAAGCCAGTCTTAGAAATGATCTGATACTCAAAAAAAGAATGTCTCATGAATTATGTGTTAATTCAGATCAAACCATAGTCAGAGAACTCTGAGTTTTATAATTCCTTTTTACGCTTAAGGCTGTGTCGTCTGTGATTTTTGGCTACATACAACATAAAGAGTCCTGAATGATAATTCAAGAGAGAAACAGCATGAAACTTACAATTCGTGCTTGAATTATAAGACTTTACAGAAGTTCTTTTGTTTTCTTTAATTTTTTATTAATTCATTGGTGTTAGTCATACCAAAGACACAGAGAAGTGAAATAATTAGCTAATCATAGATTCAGAGGCAGCGTAGAGACAAAAATAAAAAGCAAGCTGTAACAAAACTTAATTCCTGCTTAAAGGCTTTGATTCAATCAACAGGATCATTAATATGCATTTGAAAACACAGGTGATTCTGATAGGAAACTACTACTGGTCATTGTTAAGTGAGTTTGTTTTTAGTTATATAAACTTTGTGATAATTATAAATTCAACCATGTTTCAGTAGTCACAATATATTTATAGATTTGGATTTTCACAATCAAAAGCTCTTTAGTTGCTTTCTGAATTAATATTTCAAAGAATTAGGTTCCACTAAAATTATCATTTCATGACCTCTTTGTTGAATGCCCTTTGGCAATGTCTTTGTTAGATGATCATATATCCCATGCTTAAGCACCATGGGTTCTAATCTTGACAGGTTTTTACTATTATTGTATGCTTCTTTACTCTCAGGAAGTGGATCATCTGATTGCTATCTTATTCCCTAAGTGCCATATAGAAATTATGTGTACACATGAAAGCCTGTTAAATATTTAAAGATGTCCTTTATAACTTTTTATTTATTTTTACGTGATCTCTAATATCTTCTCAGGATAAATTCCTCCAACATCCTCAAGTTATTTGATTTTTAAAAAAATATTTTAAAAATATTTTTAAATATTAAACATTTTATTTAGGCCAAAGAGATGAATGACAGTAAAATAAATAAAAGAAACAAAGGTTGATACAGAATCAGAAACTTTCATTATTTATAGATAATATGTTTCTCCAAACAAAAAAGCCCAAAGAAGTCTAAGGCAATAACCAGGCATTGCATTCCAAGTGGTAAA
>PVKV010037727.1:0-14517 GCA_004027835.1 Alouatta palliata
GGGGGTACAGTCTTCATTGGAGGCATTGTGAGGTGTTACCGCAAGATCCGCTGGCATTTAATGAGAGCAGGTAGAGGAATGGGGGAGGGAATGACGTGAGGCTGTAGGAAAATTTGTTCTTAGCAGAATCAAAGTTCCAAAAAGATTTGCAAAAGTGTTTAGGATAATAGCTCTTAATTCTGGTGGCACAAGGGAGTTTTTTTTTTTTTTTTTTTTTTTTTTTTTTTTTTTTTTTAATACCTAGAGCAATTACATCAGAACCAGTGTGGCAAGACCCTGGAGAGAGTCTTTATAAAAACTCCCACCTGCTTCCTGTGTGTGTGAGAATTCCCGATTTTGGAAGAACATGAGTGTGAGTCAGGAGCGGGGCAGGCCTGAAGGAGGAGGCGGCCTTTGGGAGGGGCGTTGCAAGAGGAAGTATTTCTGGGCAGCAGCAGTTAGAGAAGCAGTGAGATGGGAGAGTATGGTGGGAACATTAGCAGGCAGGGTGCCAAGAAGGCAGGATTTGGTAATAAAGGGCTTTTTGAGCTAATCAGCCCCAAGTTTCCAATTCAAGCGTGGGTGTGAGGAAGAGACGGCATGTCTGAAATAATTGTCTCTTCGGTATGTTGGAGAGACCGTCTACCTATAACTAGGATTTTGGTATTTCTGCATTATTAAAAGGCCATGAGGTGCAAGAAAGCCTCATCCATTATTCATGTTTGTTTCAGGCTAAGTGCTAGATCCCCAGATGCTGAGAATTTATAAATGTCTATTTAGGAAGCACTGACCATGATACAAACGGCTCTTGAGTCGTTTTCGCTGCTTAATCCTGTTCATCACTCTCTCTCACTACTGACCATTTGCATCTTGTGTTCACCGATTATTAAAATCAGAATTACTTTTATGAAATATTCTATTTTGCATGTATTTGGGTGTGTTTGTTGGGAAGACAAGGTGCCTGAGGAGAGAACTATGTGTGTGAACACGTATATCAAACATTTCAAATATGACGTAGGTTGTCTATGGCATGCTTTTGCCATGACTTTTCTTGAAACTGTTGAAAAGATTTGCCTTAATCAGACCCCGTGGCTCCCCTACAGACACCTTTTCCCCTAATTTAAGCCTAGCACTATTCCTATCCTGACAGTGCTTTGCACCTATCACATTTGCAAGGAATATATATAAAAAATAACCTTAAGCTTTACCTTAGAGCTGTGTGTTCAGAACTTTTATTCAAAATCAGAAAATCCTACAGGCTCAACCATCCAAATTATTTGCACTGACCCAAGAAGTCACATCCCTGTCCCAAGACCATGCTGGTCAAATACACCACAGTGAACAGATGGTGGCAAAAGGCCCCTGGCCCACCTTCCCGCTTCCACTCACGCCCTCTACAGTCTTTTCCTGCAGAGCCACTTCCCAGGGGACCTATCCTGGAACACTCAGTGTTCATAACCAAGCACTAGTCTCTGAACAGAAGCTCCAGATGGAAATACCCTGATATTCAGAAAAACTTTCTTTCCTTGGCTTCCTTGACTCATTTTTCTTCCATTTCTATTCCTCATCTGGCTGCTCATCCTTCTTTAGCTCCTTTGCTGGCTGCTCTTCCTCCTCCCTTGCAATGCCAGGGGTTTCCTTGGTGCCCAGGCTCTAGGATATGGCTCTTCCAGCAACTTCATTTAGGGGCCGAGCAGCCAGGCTGCAGCCAGCGGCCTGGGCATGAAGCCTGCTGTCTCCACTTACCAGCTGTGTGACCTAGAGAAACTTATTTAAACTTTCTGTGCCTTGGATTTATACACCTATAAAGTGGAGATAATGGTTTCTTATAGATAAAATGAAGATTAAATGAATTAATATAAAGGATTTAGAATTTTGTCTTACACATAGAAGCTCTCAGTCATGTAGATTATTATTATTATTATTATTTTTTGAGATGGAGTTTCCCTCTTGTTACCCAGGCTGGAGTGCAATGGCGTGATCTCGGCTCACCGCAACCTCCGCCTCCTGGGTTCAAGTAATTCTCCTGCCTCAGCCTCCCGAGTAGCTGGGACCATAGACATGTGCCACCATGTCCAGCTAATTTTTGTATTTTTAGTAGAGATGGGTTTTCATCATGTTGACCAGGATGGTCTCGATCTCTTGACCTCGTGATCCACCCGCCTTGGCTCCCCAAAGTGCTGGGATTATAGGCGTGAGCCACCGCGCCCGGCCGTAGATTATATTTATGATTATCTTTTATGTCTCTCTCTTGATATTCTCCCTGACCACTGCTGATAACAGTTATCCACATAATGTAGTTGGTTCCTGGATCTCTATTTCAAAAATCTGTTCTCTGTTCAGAGAACCACATATGTATTTCTAACTAACTGTGCCTTGGGCATCTTTTATAGATGCCCAATTCATACCTCTAATTAAGTATTCCAAAAGAAAAGGCACTGTTACGGACTGATGTCTGTGTACCCCCAGATTCGTATATGTTAATCTTAATCCCCAGTGTGATAGTATGAGGAGGTGAGGCCTTTGGGAGGTGACCAGGTCATAAGGGTGGTGCCCTTAGGAATGGGATTAGTGACCTTGTAAAGGAGATCCCAGAGAGCTCTCTCCCCATCTCTCCACCATGTGAGGACAAAGCAGAACGTCAGCAGTCTGCCACCCAAAAGAGGGTCCCTCACCAGAGCCCACCCATGCTGGCACCTTGACCTCAGATTTTCAGCCTCTACAATGGATGTTTGGGTTGGAACTGTGGGAAGTAAACATCTGTTGTTTAAGCCACACAGTCTGTGGCACTTTGTCAGAGCTGCCTGAACTAAGACAGGCACCATCTCTACACCCCAAGGCCTCCTGCCCCCTGAGTTTGCTACTATGACTTAGAGGCAGAAACTTGACCTTCTGCCCCACCTGTTCAGCGTTTGTCACAGGATTCTCTAAAGGCCACTTGAACAGGACCCTTTAGCCTTGTTCTCTTCGTCTCACTCCTCCGTCATCATCCCAGCTCCATCACACGTTCCTTCCTACTTTGACTCACCTTCTCACTGAAGTCAGGCTGCTATTTCTAACATATATTTTCAATCATGTCTTTCTTCTGTTTACACCTCTCCAATCTCCATTAACTCAATAACTGAATCTCAACTCCTCTCTCTGGCCATGAAGGTCTATCTAGACGAAATTCCTACGTTATTCCAGGCTTACCAGAAGCAATATGCCTGTACGAAGTCTTTGTTTATTGTTTGCTTCTGTGTTTATTCATGCTGTTCCCTCCAACTAGAAATCTTGTGTTTTTCCCCACCACTATTGCTGATCAAAACCTAATCTTCCATTAGGGCCAGTTATCAAATGTTAGCTCCTTTTCAGATTTCCTCAAAGTAATGACGCCTCCATCTCCTGAGCTCCCATATAGCGCTTTGCAACTGTGGCCTTTCCCACCCTCTGACTTATCTCCTCAACCTCGACATGCTTCTTTTATTCCTCCTTCTAGATCATAACTTCCTCAAAGGCACTAAGTATATCCCCTAAAGCTTCGAATGGGATAAAATGAATGGCAATAATCACACCAGGAATTAAGCTCATTTATTCTGCAAAGCAGCAGCCTGTTGTCAAATGCTAACCCGCTCCCTCATAGCCCTCATAAAAAGAATGGGAAGGCATGTAAATGAAGCAGCACACCAGAGGAGCATACAGTGTGAGCAATTATGCCAATTCCTTTTATAGGAAGAACGCAGCTGAGATAAACACGGAAGGAGATTATTTACCATCCACGGGTCCCGTTGCCAAATTCTTCTAAATTTTTCATTAAAAGAAATCAAGGAAGGTAAACAAAGTAGCCATTGGGAGGAATCAGAATAAACAGCTCATATATCAGCATGGCCTCAGAGAAATGTCTGTCCTTTTAAACTGCATCCTTTGGGGCCAAACACACGTGTCCACACACTTGGGTGCACACACTCAGCCACGTCTCCAGGTGTGCACAGCCAGGCAAAACCTTGGCTTCCAGGTGAAGCTGAAGAGGGCAGGCAAGGTGAGAGGCACTTACCTTCAGGGAATCCTGGGTGTCATCCAGACAGTAGACTCGGATGCTGTATTCCAGGGAGGAGCAGCACAGGGGTCCGAAGATGGCCAGCTTCAGGCGCTTTGCAGCCCCTTTAGTGGTAGAATGCCCGACCAGGGCATAGGTGCTGAGGTTCTCTGTGAGGACGTGACAGGCCTCTGCATCCAGCTGAATGTAGCAGGGGGTGGTGAAGTTTTCTTCTCCGACTACCACCACATCCTGGGAGACAAGAGGGAAGGGTCACGGCTAAGCCACCCAGAACACACGTGGCCACCAGGGATGGTGGTAAATGATAGTGGGTAGTGCAGGACCTATCCTTTTCTTGGTGTTTTTTCTCTCTCAGGTTTTATGCTCTGTCTACTTAAGTTCTTCATCACTGTATCTCTTTGTACCATTGTCTTTACACTGAGAATATTCTTTATTTAGATGTCCTTCAGTTTGCAGTTTTCGATCTTCTAAGAATCTATATTTTCCCTAAAAATCTGTCCATGTGAAAAGAATTAGATAAATTAAGGAACTGTGCAATAATACATTAATATGCAATTCTACTATGCTCTTTCAAAACTCACCTGACACTTTCTTCCTAAAGAAATAATACTGCTTTTCCTAAGTCATCTTGGCTGTCAGATTCTAAGAAAAGCAAGACATGACAAATTCCATGACACATAAGACACATTTCTCTGTTACTTTTCATGTGTCATTCAACAGTCTACTCTTTTAGACACTGAAAACATTTAGCAAGAAATAAAAATAAATGTATGTGATGATTCCTATTTAAAAAATTAGTGACTAATTCAACCATGTTTTGATTCATCTATGTAGTTCAGATCACAGAACATACAATCTGAAAGACCAAGTATGGGACCCCAAAACCAAGGGTTGGGATTCCGAATGCATCCTGGGGCGACCAGGTGACAGAGGCATGTGAAGCAGGCAGGGCCACAGGCAATGAGGAATGACGGAGACTGTGGCGAAACAGAGCGCACGTCCGTCTAAAGAGCTCAGCCTCCACTGCGCTTCGGCCCATGGCTGCTGTACAAGAATGCAGGCCAAGCATGGGCAAAGCCTCACATGTTCCAAGGCACAATGGAAGTTCAGATTTTAATGTGCAATCTTCCAACTTTTAATTAACTCAAATTTAAAAGAAGATCTCAGACAGAAGAAATACACACATGAGCATGAGTCAGTCTCCGTACTGTCAGAGACGGAGTTAGTCTTTCTGTAGGGGCAGGACTCGTGTCAACTTTGATTCCCACTGTATTCCAATGGCCTGGCTCAGAGTGAGTGTCTAACAACTATTTGCTGAAATAGTGAATGAACACTTTGTTATAAATTTAGTTCAGACGGCTACGCAAAGATATGAAAGAGATCACCACCCCAGGTTATTATTTATTAGTTGGGACTTGCAACATCATCTGAGCTATAATAAGAGCCGTGTTTTAATAGCGTCAGTGAAATAATTTCTTCTACTGAACCTATACCTCCAGAGGAAGCTCCTAAAGCGAAAAAGAAAGAAGTTCAGAACCTCCAGGTTTATTGCAGGCGCAAAAGGACACCTGGAAAGCAGCCGCTTTCTCCAGGACAAAGAAAGCCTCCGGTATCACCTAGTGGTGACATGGTACAGAAAGCTTCCTGGAAGACATGGCCGAAGAGTAATGATGCCCACATCCCAGTCACGCACAAGTACAAGGGGGCTTTCATGAGGACTGCCCTCTTCTACTTTCCTCATTGGCTCAGTTTATTGTTACTGTTGTTATTGCTACCACTCAAACTCAGAAATGGATAGGGTAGTAGGAAGAGAATCATGCAAACAATTTAGGATCACGTCGGATTAAGACTGGATGTCTTCCAGATAAATCATTTCAAGGTTAAATAGAATTAAAGTTAGATCTGGATAAGTCTGAACATAACTCAAGATAGAGGATGTTTATTTATTAATTATGTACACTTTGGGAAAGAGTGATCCCCTGATATGGCCAAGAGTAGAACATGCCCATAGAAAGGAAATCCTGGTTAATCCCAGGTTTGCTCTGCTGCTCTTCTAGATCTAATACTATATTTTCTTCAAATATTAGGAACTGGAATCTTCATGTGCATCTTTTCTAAAAATATTTTTCCTAAAATATAAGTAATCGCAAAGTATACATGTTTTGCATATTGTAACTTCCTATTTTATGTTTTACATTTTATACAAGTATTAATATATAGTTTTAAAATTACTGAATATTTTTGTTTAAACATATTACTGAAATAGAGGTGCTAAGTGGAGGGTTCTAATATAAGGAACTGGCCTTATTTAAAGCATCGTCCTTAAGAAGTCATGATGGCAACAGGGGCAGAGAGCCAGAATGCCACAGATCATCTTCACCCTAGTGGAGCTTTGGAGGCACGCCCTGTTTCCTAAGGTTAAGTTCACGAGAACTATATTCCAGGTAAGTGCCTAACATTTTCTGATCCAGTTGCAATGTTTCTGTACCTGCAAATTATATATGTGTGTGTGTGTGTGTGTGTATATATATGTATATGTGTATATATATATATATATATATATATGTGAGATGGAATCTCACTCTATCACCCAGGCTGGAGTGCAGGGGCACTATCTGTTTACTGCAACCTCTGCCTCCTGGGTTCAAACGATTCTCCTGTCTCAGCCTCCCCAGTAGCTGGGATTATAGGTGCATGCCACGGCACCTGACTAATTTCTCTATTTTTAGTAGAAATGGGGTTTCACAGTGTTGGCCAGGCTGATCTCAAACTCCTGACCTCATGATCCGCCTGCCTTGGCCTCCCAAAGTTCAGGGATTACAGGCATGAGCCACCCCACATACGTATATACATATAAAGTGTATATATATATATATATATATATATACACACACATATACATAATATATATACATATACATATGTATATAATTGATATTCCAAAAGGAACATGTCTACAACTCTTATGTGCACTTTTCTTATGAGTTATCTAATAAGTGACCATCATTTTCTGTGTGCCTGTCAATCAGCAGATATAACTAACACTCAGGAACTAGTCTGCCTCTCTCTCTCTCATTTTGAGGGTTAGCTAAAATTCCACTGTTTTGCTTTAAAAATCAAAGGCCTGCCATAACTGCTCCTGCTTATCTGCATGGATTATTCTTGCACAGCATCTTTATCCCGACAGCAGCTCACCTCCCACTGTCCCTGTGCTGCCTGGTTCTTGAGCAGTATCTTCCAGTCCTCGGTATTGGGGTCTGCGCAGTGATGCATAGTGAGGATGACAGGGCGCGTGAGCAGGGCTCCTGGGGGCCCACAGCTCACCACAGGGGTCAAGAGTGTCTGAGAGTCATCCATGGCCGGCCTGGAAGGAGAGCAGAGAATGGCATCAGTGACATTTCCACTGTGTTTATGAACTATGCACTTGGGTTCTGAAACCTACAATTGTTATGCAAACAGGTCAAGTAGTTTTCTCTTGGAATTCTTTTTTTTTTTTTTCTGGGGAGTAGGGGTTGGGGAGAGGAAATAGGTGACACAGAATTAAGTGCTCTTTATAACAAGACCTTGATCTTGCAGGACTGGAAGTCTTTATGATAACAATAAATTTTCCATCATCTCTTTGATCCCCTTTTCCCCGACATAGGTCTTCTTGCGGTAGCTTCCTCTGAGTTTATGTACAGACACTTTCAAGATGGAATGAGAATGAACAGAGTCCCTATGAAGTTACATAATCAGATTTTCTGATAATTCTTGCCACTGGTCTCACAGGGTTTTAAATACTTTTGGGTTTTCAGGACCTGACTTGAAAAATACTTTTAAAAAATCATTTCAGAATGAGGACACTCTAGAGCTAAACTTAGTCCAAATGACTTTCAGGAATAATTTAGGCTAGTACAGCAGATTCATTCTGTCAAATATGACTAGAAAGAATATAGAACTGTATTTATACAGCAACTTAAAATGAGATCTCTTTACTTGTACAGTTCATACTCAGAGAATCTGGACAGAAAGAACCTCAAAAATACAGATTCTTTATTTTTATATATAAAAATTACCTTAAATCTTTTCCCTAACAAGACTGTAATCAACAAGCAAACGGATGAACTAACCCAACCTATCAGTAAATTTGTGAAGATGTAGTTCCAGAGGTGCCGAGTAGATTGCTCAAAGTCTCATGAATAAGTGCTAGCTAGTGCCGAGATGAAAATAAACGCCTTCTCAACGACAATATTCAAGCTACTCAATCAGAATAGCATAGCTTTTGAAATCATGGACTCTCAGATTGTAGAAGAGCCCATGGCAGTCACTGGGCATCACCTTCTATCCAGCCAGAACCTCTCTACAATATGGCGGAAGTATAGTTAGTGCAATAGACACATCCAGAACTGCAGTCCACTACTGCTGAAAGGTCACCTCATTTACCATCAACTCAAATTTACAAAATATTCTTATTTAGAATGAGCACAATCTGACTTCCTGAGATTTCTCTGTTCGTATCCTTGACTTGCTTTTGAGGCTACGTTGTTTCTATATTTGGAGATCGTTATGATGTCTCTACAGCCTTCTTTATTGCAGAACAAACAACCTCAATTTTTCCAACCTCAGCTGGAATAGCATGGCTTCCGTATCTCTCCTTAGGTTTCTATCTTCATTTTCATGTGGATGCTTGTCATTGTTTTCAAGGTCCTTGTTAAAATGGTGGCATCCTGAACTCATCACTCAAATAGTATGAGGGAGTATTTTCTTTGATTTGCAATCTGTGTTTATATTCATGCCTCACAAAACTGTTGCTGTTGATTATTCTCAATCAAGGAATTACTTATAAACATTATTTAGCAGGCTCCAGTTACATGGGAAGATGGAGATAGTATGGTTAAGCATTTCCTTTATAAAATGAAGCAATGAAGCTCCAAGGAAGTTAAGCAATTTGTTAAAGCTAACCACTCTAAGTATTCCCAACACGAAAGGCTCTCAGGCTAAGTCGAAGGACGTGGTTCTTAGGCTAAGTCTAGTTTCATGATTGTAATGATGGCTTTTAAACATAGGTACAAAAATTTATATTTAGCTTTTCATTTGAACTTAATAGTTTCAGGGTAAATTTGGCGTCATCTATTTCTCAATGCTGTATTGTTCCTCCAAACATTGGCTATCTCTTTTTTTTTTTTTTTTTTTTGAGACGGAGTTTCGCTCTTGTTACCCAGGCTGGAGTGCAATGGCGCGATCTCGGCTCACCGCAACCTCCGCCTCCTGGGTTCCAGCAATTCTCCTGCCTCAGCCCCCCAAGTAGCTGGGACTACAGGCACGCGCCACCACGCCCAGCTAATTTTCGTATTTTTAGTAGAGACAGGGTTTCACCATGTTGACCAGGATGGTCTCGATCTCTTGACCTCGTGATCCACCCGCCTCGGCCTCCCAAAGTGCTGGGATTACAGGCGTGAGCCACCGCGCCCGGCCACATTGGCTGTCTCTTACAGTCTTTTCTCCTCCATAACTCTGATACGCTTACCATTTATGTTCTCATTCTAACCATTGATAACTTTGCAACACAAGAATTGGAAATTTCAATATTTTCAAGGACACCATTTGAAATCTCTTTCCAATATGACATCAATACTTTGAGCTATTTAGTTCTACCAAATGTAAACCCATTAAAATGGACACTGTCCATTTCACATCTTTTGATCTAATCCACACGTATATGACAAGGGACATATCAAATTTCTATTGCAATAGCCACTTGAAATTTATTTTTCTTTAGTCTTTATCTATGGTTTACATATTATTTATTACATATTCTAGAAGTTTGCTTATATCTATGGGTTACCCTTGTTGAACAGTCAATGAATGGTAGCAGTTGTTATTATTTTTAATATTATTGGAAGACAATTACCCATGAATTTCTCATGTTTATGCATGGATGTTTGTATAACAATTACCTTGAAAGATAAAGACAACGTCTAATTCTGGAGCAAATGGCAAGTGTGTGTACTTCTCATTATAAAAGACTCAGGTTCCCTAAGCTCACAGGTCCTTTTCTGGAATGCAGCAACTGAGTATGTAGACTTCATCTGAACCCTCTTGGATTACCATTTCTAAAATGGGGCTCACAAAATTGGCACAAAAATGATGGTATTCTGTATAGCACTATCGCTGTGGGTAATAAGCTGTCCGTGGTCTTTGATCCACAAGTCTTGTGTCTTCTATCAGCATGCATAAAACTGTGGCAGCTAACTTGGTAGCTCACAAGTTTAAAAGTTAGAGCTTTCACAGTTGACTATTAGTTCTAAGAATGCAGTTACAATCTGGCATATGTTCCCCTTAATAATTCTTGGCTGTCACTGCTTCCTCTCTTACTCTGAAGCTGCACTAGGATCTCACCAACGTATGGCTTTTCTTTCTTCCTATTTAGAAAACCAACACAACTTCACCTACTTTTAGTCTTTTAATACCATTTACATTCTCTTTGAGCAACAATACCCTTTCCTCCATTAAATCTAAAGTTATCTAGGTACTTGGGAATGTACTTAAATTTGGAATTGTAAGGTTATTGGGAGCAAATTGAGACTTCTTTTCTATCCCCATTACCACCTTGGTTTTCATTTTCTCTTAAACCAGCTTGTCCTTCTTTCAGTCTGAAATTCATTCTCTTAAACACAAGTCAAGTTCTGCTTTCGGTGTGTCATAGTTAACACTATGACTATCTGCCTTAAGCAGTGACTTTATTATTGCTTAATCCTATTTTTCCTACCCTGGAGGGGGCAAAAAACAATGATTGCATTTTTCTGAGCACTCCTCTTAACTTCTAGTTACAAGTGTACCTTGAGAAGTGAACATTAAACTTTTAAAGAAGGAGACTAGAGTGGAATCTATTTCAAGTGGTCTTTGCAATATAGTTGGGGATTGGAAACATCTCTCTCTCAGTCTGGTGTTAGCAGCCGGTGCTTGAGGCAGGAAGGAGGAGGGGTTCTTCTCATCACTGACTTGGAACAGAAGGGAGAAGACTCCCTGCTGGGCTGCAGAGCTGTCAGACCTGTACTCTCCAAGTACACCCCTGGCATGCAATATTGATGGGCACCATTCTTGGAAGAGGGATAGCAAGGGAAGGAGGGGCAGTAGGTGTCAAAAGAATTTATTAACCCAGTGAGGTGCAAGAATGTAATGAATAGGGAAGTGGTGAAGTGGAATTCATAACAGAGAATGAAAAACAAAGAAGAAATAATGGTAAGATTCTCTTACAGGCTTTCAAGATGAGAGAAGTAGCATTGAAATTGGAAATATATGAGCATATACGGAAGGAGTTAGGCGGGATAAGATTTAACTATGTGAAAACTAAGGTCACAGTGTGTAACACATTTCCTTTATTTATACAAAGGAAGATATTAAAATACGTAGAAGAAAATAGCAGAAAATAAATATCTTGAATTCATGTTTATGCAGAGAAGGGCTTCACTCTTTATGCCTCATATGTTTTCTAAGCAATTCAAGCAAACAGTCTGTAAATATTAATTGCAGCTGATATGAAAATGAACATAGAGCAAAAATTAGCTGCAGAAGCAGCAATTAGGTAGAAAATCAGCAAAGAACAATGATTAAAATTTTAAATGTTTTCCAAAGTCCAATAAGGATAATATTCCAGTAAATGCTGGATGGGTGCTGAGTCCTTTAGGACAAAGCCCACAGAGAGAAATTTCAGTTTCCTGTCAGAAATGTTTTCCCATCCTTTGTCATTATCAGTGAGGAGAACTTCTAATCAAGAGTGCATAATTTACACAACTTTCACATAAGCCATTGCATTACCTGCTCATGGCACACCTGTAAGTTTGTTAGTGTATGTCTATTACCTCTTTTCCAGAAGAGGACACTGAAACCTGCAGATGTTAACACACTTGTCTAAGGATGTAAAGCTAGGTTTCAAACACAAATCATTTAATTTCTTTCACACAATGCTGGATTTTGCATTGTTTAGAGTGGGTTTAAGTCTTTGTGAAACTATTATTGTCTGTTACCTAGAGCAGGCTCAAAACTCCTTGAAAAGAATCTGTCTCCATCCACCTCTGTGGGAACAGGAGATGCTTTCTAGTAATGGACATCTCTTTTGTCTGGTCCCTCAGGATGATAATCCCACCCTAGGCTCAGCTGCCTTTTAAAGCACAGGCCTTCACACATAACTGGCAACTTGAAATATTTGCACTCTAGGTACCTGACAGGGACTATCTAACTCACTTGCTATCAAAAGCTCAATTGTGCAAAAATAATATTTATGAAAGCCACTCCAAAGGGCGTGCCATCATTTCCCTAGAGAGACCAAAATCTATCCCTGGATTAAGCCAGAACTGATAAGCATTATGCTTATCTACTTCACTGAGGGACACTGATAGAAGCAGCCCTTGAAACTCATTGCTGTTTTTCTTTTAAGGATGCTGTTCACTGTATTAGCAAAATGTCTTCTTTATGAGAAACCAAAGGAAAAATAATTGAGTTTCTTCTGAGCATATTTTTTTCCTCATGGACACGCGGATTGTGTTACTTAACACATTCCCTTATTGAAAGGCTTACAAATAGGAAATTGATGACCTGGTGCTAGCAAATGTGCTGGGAATTACACTAACTATTTTATATTCTAACTGCTTGCCTATTTTATCTTATCTTTCATAACTTTATTTTCCCCATTTTCTTACCTTTTTTACCCACTTATTTAAATTTATTCCTCTTATCGAAAAGAAGTGTTTTCATAAACTACCTTGAAGCATTTCTTTATAAGTAGGATTTCAATAAATGTACATTGTCAAGAACAGTATGGGGATAAGATTTAAATATATGTGGACTCACTAACCCCCACTGTGAGTCTTTTTATAGCTTTTCCTTTAAACTGAGGAACTTGAAGCTCATGAATGAGAAAGGACTCTACTAAAAGGAGAAAGATCACAGTGCTTCCTTGAGACAGAAATAACGTCAACTACTATTTTACAAAGTTCCAAAAACAAACATGGTAAGCAAATCTATCTCCTATATGATTACCTACATAGGGAATTTTGGACCTCTATCCTAACATGTTACTTTATTATTTATATTTAATAGCTATATATGATATGTCAGTTGCCTCACCACTAACTCACATCTTAAACCATTGCTAAGGGGATTTCACCAATTAAAAAAAACCCTAAAGGCCACTAATGTCCCAGAGTCAGTTGAGCAATCTAATCATCTTTTTGTTTTTCTTCCTCTTTCTTTACATTTTCACTTTAATAATACCCGTGTTCAGGCTCCACCTTGGAGCTCTCTTTACCTCTGATTTTTGAGATCCTATTTACACCACAGTTTCTCTGTCTACCCTTAAAACCATTCATTCATTCATTCATTTAGAAATGTTCATTGAGGAGCCATTACTCATAACACAGTAATATGTTAAGAACTGTGCTAGATGTAAACTCTTCATTTGCCTTATCCTTACATGTTCCATTTCTTTTCTCTCATTACACCCAAACCTTCTTAGGAATATTTCTTGAAGTTCTTTCCCCAGTTCTTTCTGCCTCTGCATTTTCTTGGCTGGAGGTTCCTTCCCTGCCATGATTTCACTTCCAGGTCCCTAGCAGGAATCCACATCCCCACTTACACTGAATACATCTGCACTGGAATCTGTCCTCTCCCCTGGGGCCATTGCTGCCTCTCACCTTTCTCACAATTCTCACAGTGCCCCAGGCTTGATTTCTGAATCTATTCTGTGTGTTCTGCCCCTCTTCTGCAACACTTGTAGCCAGCTGTGAAATACTTCCTCTTCTGAAGTAGATTCTCTCTACACCCTTTCCATTCTCTCAGCCTGGGACCTGGCTCACCCTCTGGCCTGGTTCTTCCTCCTCCTCTTCCTCTCACCTGCATTACTGCCAGGGCCACCCCAGCACCAAGCCTTCTGGGCAAGTCCTTCTGTTCCCTCCACCCGTGCATCCCACACGCTGTCACCGGATCAATCTTTAAAAAGCGCTGCTCTTCCTGTGTCACTCAGCTGCTCAGAAACTTTCTGTGGCTCCCCACGGTTTACAAAACAGTGTTCTATTTACCTTTATATTTGGAATTTCTAAATCGATTTCTTGATCTTTTGATGAAACTGCTAGGTGAGTACAGAATGCGGAGAAGAGAAAAGGGAAAATCAGCTTTCATATCTTCAACTCAAATTGTTTTTTTTTTTTTGAGACGGAGTTTCGCTCTTGTTACCCAGGCTGGAGTGCAATGGCGCGATCTCGGATCACCGCAACCTCCGCCTCCTGGGTTCAAGCAATTCTCCTGCCCCAGCCTCCCAAGTAGCTGCGACTACAGGCACGTGCCACCATGCCCAGCTAATTTTTTGTATTTTTAGTAGAGACGGGGTTTCACCATGTTGACCAGGATGGTCTCGATCTCTTGACCTCGTGATCCACCCGCCTCGGCCTCCCAAAGTGCTGGGATTACAGGCGTGAGCCACCGCGCCCGGCTCAAATTGTTTTTCAGCAAGGATAAAGGACAAAATT
>PVKV010037728.1:0-14550 GCA_004027835.1 Alouatta palliata
TTTTTTTTTTTTTTTTTTTTAAGGTACAGGGTCTTTCTCTGTCACCCAGGCGGAAATGCAATGGTGTAATCATAGCTCTCTGCAGCCTCAGCTCCTGGGCTGGAGATCCTCCTGCCTCAGCCTCCCAAGTAGCTTGTACTGCAGGTGTGCACCACCACGCCTGGTTAATTTTTGTATTTTTTGTAGAGATAGGGTTGGAGTCTCACTATGTTGTCCAGGCTGATATTGAACTGCTGACCTCAAGTGATTCTCCTGCCTTGGCCTTTCAAAGTGCTGGCATTCCAGGCGTAACTCACCATGTCAGTTCTTATTTTTTTATGTTTTTGAGACGGAGTCTCACTGTGTCGCCCAGGCTGGGGTGCAGTGGTGTGATCTCGGCTCACTGCAACCTCTGTCTCCTGGGTTCAAGTGATTCTTCTGTCTCAGCCTCCTGGGTAGCTGGGACTGCAGGCACACACCACCACGCGCAGCTAATTTTTATATTTTTACTAGAGACAGGATTTCACCATGTTGGCCAGAATGATCTCAATCTCTTGATCTCGTGATCCACCTGCCTCAGCCTCCCAAAGTGCTGGGATCACTGGCATGAGCCACTGGCACCTGGCCCCTTATCCTTATAAGAACACCAGTTATTGTGGATGAGGGCCCATCCTAAAGACGTCACTTTAAAATAATTAACTTTAAAGATCCTATCTCCAAATGCCATCACATTCTGAAGTATTGGGGTTAGGACTTTAACATACAAATTTTGAGAGGTCACAATTCAGCCATCATTGCACCTTTGTTACAAATCAACATGCAATCAACCAGAAACACTCAACCAGGTCTTCAGAGACCTTGGTTCTAATCTCATCATATATGCATTCTGGGTCTGAGATTTTCACCCAGAAAGTAGGACTGATTGGTTTGCATATGAAAGTTGAAGAGAAGGTAGTTAGTGAAGGGAATATTTAAATTATTCAGAGTATACAGGAGGCCCATTCTCAGGTGACTTTAAGTTCTAACCGTCTTAAATACATCCTTCAGCGTTCACACCATCAATTTAAAGGACAATCAAGAGGTATAAGGCCAGGCACCGTGGCTCACACCTGTAATCCCTGCACTTTGGGAGGCTGAGGCAGACAGATCACCTGACGTCAGGAGTTTGAGACCAGCTTGGACAACACGGTGAAACCCCGTCTCTACTAAAAATACAAAAATTAATCAGGCGTGGTGGCATGTGCCTGTAATCCCAGCTACTCAGGAGGCTGAGGCAGGAGAATCGCTTGAACTGGGGAGCTGGAAGTTACAGTGAGCCAAGATCATGCCACTGCACTCCAGCCTGGGCGACAGAGCAAGACTCTGTCTCAAAAAAACACACAAACAAAAGAAAGAGGTATGAGTGACCGTCACAATAGTCTCTTGCAAGTGAATCCAATGAGAACAGAATACTTCGGAGGAGACTTTATTCCTCAGTGATGTCACAGCAGCAGAGTCCCGAGAGTTCCCTATCCTCTGTGGCCGCCATTGAAGTTCTTCAGCTTTGGTGCAATACTTCATTAAACCTCAAGGGGGCCTCAGCTTGCAATTGCTGGAACCACACCCTGGCTCCACCAAGAAAATACCCATATGGGGTGATGTTGGGGCCACTGAGCAGCCATCCCATAATCTCTCTCGCATAACACTCCTATGTTATGTCATGGTGTTGCTTTATTATATTTCTATGGAGGAGGTTGCTGTCCCTTAACAATGTGAGCTGGAGCCCCCCACATGAGGGCCCCCTCCCATGTGAACCCCTCACATGCACGCAAAAGGTGTTCAGTCTGTTTCCTTGCAGTATATCTTACACCCCAGCTCACTCTTCAGTTTCTGAGAGTTGACTCTTCCCAAGAAGATCAGGATAGATTTTCCTAGGGCTTGGACCAGAAGACAAAGACAATGTGAGCAACTGTTCTAAAACATAGGTTTTATGATTATTCAGGGATGGTGGGGTCAACAGATAAGGCAAGGGCTATCATCGTAAAGGTTGTTACTCACAGTTTCCCAGGGGAGGGGGCATGCAACCCCAGGCAGTGCCGGGAAACACCAGGGTTGGCTGTGAGACAGAGGCAGCGAGGGAAGAATGTGGGCAAAAGCCTTTACGGTGGTTCTTGCAGGAAGGAATGGGTGAAGCAGGGTAAGCAGGCTTGGGATTGGCTATTTAGAATAATTTCAATAGGCTCTGGGGTGTTGGAGCTGGCCTCTGGCCCTGCGGTAATTAGGATAGGGAAGTATTGCCCTGGAGGGTAAGAGCCATATAGAGGAGGTGGTTGAATATGAGCTGTGGATTGATTGGTTGGTACATGAAGGGCACATCCACAGGCCAGCCATTTCCTATCCCGAAGAAGGCCAAGGGAGGCAGCTCACACCTGTAATCAATCCTAGAGTTTTGGGAGGCCAAGGCAGGAGGATCGTTTGAGGCTAGGAGTTCAAGATCAGCCTGGGCAACATAGTGAGACCCTGTCTCTACAAAAAAATTTAAAAAACTAGCCAGATGGGGTGGCTTGTGCCTGTGCTCCCAGCTACTTGGGAGGCTGGTGTGGGAGTATCTCTTCAGCCTAGGAGATCGAGGCTGCAGTGAGTGATGATTCTGCCACTGCAGTCTAGCTTGAAAGACAGAGACCCTGTCTGCATCAAAAAACAATTTTATACGTATATATGTATTTTTTTTAAAAGAAAAGCATATATATCCATTTTATGGATAAAATAACTGATACTGGAATGTTTGAGCAAGTTGCCAAAGGTCACCCAGAAGAAAAAGTAATTCAAACCCAGCTTCATCTGACTGTAAAGCCAGTGTAAACTGTCAGGCATCTGGTGAAGATCCTCAATACAAATGGAAGGGAAATCTGAATTGCTAACCTGGTTAAGTCATTCCAGCTGCTAACAGGTGTTATGTCTCTTTCTGGGTGTGTAGATGGATGCTCCTTAGTAGCATTTTGACTCACAGCTAATTAAATAATAGGGAGACACCCAAAACATGAGTGTGTAATTTCCAGTTTTAAATTTTTTAATGAGTAAATAGCAAGTCTATTCTTTATTTACCTAGTTTAGAATGTGAATGAATAGCTCCCCCTTCTAATTGCAAAGCTGAGTATTTAGGGGAACCTGACTCTTCATAAATATCGAACTGTAAGGTTTCATGTGTTGGTTTTACATAAACATAGAAATTGAGTAATTACCATCCTTGCTATTCATTAAAATTCAAAATTAGATAAACAATAAGCAGAAATGTTTGTTCGTTATTATTCATATCAAGTGCTTATTATACCCTTGCTTCTTTTTATGGTTTCCTTTGTGCACTGCCCTTTCTGTTTGAGCATCGCCAAGAGTGGTCCATTTTGTGAAAAAAAAAAAAAAGAAGAAAAAAAACTCTTCGTTTTTTCTTTGGCTTCTTTTTATTTTTTAAAAAACCAGCTGAATCATCTCTTCACATATAGGAATGGTGGTGTCAGAGAAAGAAATGTGGGCTCAAAGCTGCACGATCCTTGGTTTGGGTCTCAGGTCAATCACTAATTTGTGGTGAGTTCTCCAGGGCAGGTCACTTCCCCTAACTGGGCTTCTGTTTCCGCATCTGCAAGAGGAGGAATTTGCACTAGATAATCCTTCATTCCATTTTTTGTGTGCATATGTGTGCCAGGCAAGGTACTAGATGCTGAGGTTCTAGTGGTGAAGAAGAGATGAGTGAAATTTCTACCACCACAGAGCTTCATCCAATAGGCACACAAACAACAGTAAGTTCACAATTGTGTTCATTACATAAAAAAATTACATAACTTGTGAACCGTTATAATGAGGTTTGGACATAAAATGACCAGGGGAAGGATCCGTGGAAGAAGGGATGCCTGAATTGCTGTCTGAAAGGATGAGTAGACACTAATCAGGTAAAGTAGAAAGTCTCAGGAGCCCAGAACAGATTGAGCAAAGGTTCTCTGGCAGGAGGGGTTAAAAGGCTCATTTGGGGTCAGGCGTGGTAACTCACACCTGTAATCCCAGCACTTTGGGAGGCTAAGGCGGGCAGATCACCTGAGATCAGGAGTTCAAGATCAGGCTGGACAACATTGTGAAACCCCATCTCTACTAAAAATACAAAAAATTAGCCAAGCGTGGTGGTGCACGCCTGTAATCCCAGCTACTGTGGAGGCTGAGGCAGGAGAATCTCTTGAACCCGGAAGGTGGACGTTGCAGTGGGCCAAGATCACATCACTGCTCTCCAGCCTGGAAGACAAAAGCAAGCAAGATTCCATCTCAAAAAACAAACAACAACAACAAAACAGTTCCTGGAAATGAGCTGTCCCTCAAGTCTCTCTTTGAGCCCTCTCTGAGTCTCAACGTATGAAAAACAGCCTCTGTGGCCAAAGGCTGATGATCAAGATTCATGGCACAGCCTATTTCCAGACAGAAGCAGTTTTTCCCCAAGGGAAACCGCCAGGGATAATCTCTGCTACGCATCCCTTTCCTTTTTCAAAAATTAAATAAAAATTGCAAGTGGATTATGCCAAGCAATGTACCCTGGAATAAGAAATGTAGTTTATTAGCTATAAAAGAAAAAAAAGTGTGTTTTGAGCACCTTCATCCATTTCTAGGAGAATCATGTTAGTGTGTGTGAAATTATAGACCTGGAGGACTGCTATTGAAGCCCTAATTTCAGGTTCATGAAGTCATTTTAGGGGGAGCGCCTCATGACAATTCCTTGCTTGTACAAAGCTGTATTTCCCTCGAGGTTTTCTGCATGCAAAGTCACAGAGGGCACAAAGGAGAAGCCAGGGGAAGGCAGGGGAATATCTGAGTTCTAGGGTCCACTGACTCTACCCACTTTTGATCTGGTGCTTGCTGATAAAAATACAAAAAATTAGCCAGTGTGGTGGAACGTGCCTATAATCCCAGCTACTTGGGAATCTAAAGCAGAATTGCTTGAACCCAGGAGGCAGAGGTCGCAGTGAGTTGAGATCATGCCACTGTAACTCCAGCCTGGCGACGGAGTGAGATTCCGTCTCAAAAAAAAAAAAAAAAAAGAAAAGAAAAGAAAAAAAGAAACAGGGTTTCACCGTGTTAGCCAGGCTGGTCTAGACCTCCTGACCTCAGGGGATCCACCTGCATTAGCCTCCATTGGGATTACAGGTGTGAGCCACTGCGCCCAGCCCAAAACCTCATTATTTTTAAAATTAACTTTATTGAGGTACAATTTACAAACAATAAATACATCGATTTTAAGAATACAGTTTTAGCCAGGTGCGGTGGCTCATGCTTGTAATTCCAGCATTTTTGGAGGCCAAGGCAGGAGGATTCCTTGAAACCAGGAGTTCAAGACCAGCCTGGTCCACATAGTGAGACCCCATGTCTACAAAAAATAACAAATCAGCTAGGTGTGGTGGAGCTTGTCTGTAGTCCCAGCTACTCAGGAGGCTGAAGTGAGAGAATTTCTTGATCCCAAGAATTGCAGGTTGCAGAGGGCTGTGAGCATGCCACTGTACTCCAGCCTGGGTGACAGAGCAAGACCTTGTCTCAAATAAAAGAATAAAAAGAATAGAGTTTGATGAGTTTTGACAAATAGATAGCATTTGTAGCCACCACAGTTTGTAACCCTTTTCAGTCACCCCACGCCTTGATACCCAACACCAGGCAAATACTGACCTTCTTTCTGTCACCATAGACAAATCTGCCTCTTCTTGAACTTGGTCTAAATAAACTCACTCTTTTTTTTGGTTTTTGGCTCTGTTTTTTCACTTGATATATGTTTTTAAAATTCTCTTACACTGGGCATGTACCAGTACTCCGTTCTTTTTCGTACTTGAATAGCATTCTGCCAGATGCATGAATATTTGGGTTGGTTTCATGCTATAAAACGGCTGTAAATGTTCAAGTACTCGGTTTGTTTAGACTTATGTTTTCATTTCTTTTGGGTCAATACCCAGAAATGAAGTCTGGGTCATATAATATGTTTGACTTTCTGAGAAATGGCTGGGACGTTGATTACTACTTGTGGAGGAGGTCTGCCTTGCACATTTTGACTCAGTGATGGGTGAATGAAATACACTTACACACGCTGGAATCCAGTGAATCTGAGTGGGCTAGGGGTGGTCGTCAACTGCTTTTCCAGGCTGATTGCAGCTAACTGACTACGACGTTTTGTTCTTCACATTTATTCAGTATAGATTTAATAACAGGTTTTAAGTTAACATACTTATGGATAACTAACATGGTAAAGAGAGTGGTTTTAGGACTGATAAAAGGTCTTGGTTCCGGGGCTTAGAATAAACACGGTTAATGGGTGATTCTTCAGCTTCTTGAGAGGCCTAACACAAAGTTTACATGAATAAATAAAGACAAAGGAATGTGGGGTCAACAGACTTAACTGGGGAAGCTTTTATTATTTTAACCTTTACTTTATGACTTAAAGTTTTAATGTAAGAACTGGCTGCTTTCAGCCTGTTCTATTAAAACTTTTCAGCCTTCTAAAAGGTTTGAGACTATAATCTTAAAAGTTTCCTTAATATTTCCCTAACATTTTGCTAGCCACCCCGAGTGAATCCCAACAAATGGCCAAAATGTTTTTCAGAATGGCTGTCCCAGTTTGCATGTCCATCAGCAAGACCGGAAATTCCAGTTGCTTTACTTCCTCACCGGTACTTGATATTGCCAGTCTTGTTAGATTTTAGCCATTGTAATTTTAGCCACTGGAATGTCAATTTCAGCTCATCACACATCACCCAATGTGTGGTGAGCAGACTTCTTTCAACTTTTCTAACCTGTATTTGTCTTACTCCTCACAAAACGGGATATCTTGTGAATAATCATTTTACAGATGACATGAGAAAGTTTGTAATAATTTATATGATACGTAGCAGGTGTCCAACTAACATTAGCCCCACTTCTCACGGTAGCAGTTCTCAACCATACTATACATTTTCTCAAACAGGGATCTCTGAGAAATACAGCCCATACCATGCAATACAGGGACTCAGTGCAATACTAGGTCAATTTTGTTAGAATCTCTGGGGATAGGTGCCAGGCACTGCTGTGTGAGAAGGAAGGCGCCCTCACCTCTGCACAGGACCCAGCCTTAAGCAGCATCACATTAAAGGACTGTGACTGTTTTTGACCTTGGTATTTACTTCTGCATGTGTGTGAACGAGGGAAATGGCAGTGGGGCCCACTCACTGCTGCTTGTGACCTTTCCAGGCAGTCTGGCCACAGACAGACGTTTGCAGTTTCCGAGGAATCTGCGAGGTGGGAATGGGATTTGCAAACATCAGGTCTCCGACACAACAGGCTGTGTCTGCAGGTCTGCCTGCCGCAGGATGACGGAGATCATGGGCAGTCAGCTGCAGCAGGCGGGCGAGGCAGCTGCAGTCCACTCTGTCGCTTCTTAGGCTGGCTTTATGTGGCTTAATGAGGCTTTCCAAGACTTTCCTCCGCAGCCAGCTGGCAAAGCCGTGGGATCAGCCAGGGGTGCTGCTCAGGCTCCCTTCTGAAGACTGCTTTTGTGCTCAGAGCCCATCAGCGATCCTTTGAGAATGATAGACAGGGAGAATGAAGCCTTCCCCTCCCCTTCAAAGCAGGAGACCCCAGACTGGCAGCAGGATACACATTGGCCTTGCTGTGGCTGCAATTTCTGGAGAGATTTTCTTTTTTTTTTTTTCCTTTTAGACAGAGTCTTGCTCTGTCATCCACACTGGAGTGCAGTGGCATAATTTCAGCTCACTGCAACCTCCACCTCCCGGGCTCAAGCAATTCTCTTTCCTCAGCCTCCCAAGTAGCTGGGATTACAGGCAACACCACCACCTAATTTAGCCCATCTAAGTTTTGTATTTTTAGTAGAGATGGTGTTTTCCCATGTTGGCCAGGCTGATACCAAACTCCTGACTTCAGGTGATTCGCCTTCCTCAGCCTCCCAAAGTGCTGGGAATACAGGCTTGAGCCACAGCACCCAGCCTGTGAAAAGACTTTTAATATAATTCTGAATAGCTTTGTGATTTTCCAGAAGGAAGGTGTACCCAGGATGGAGAATAACGTCCCCAGACTTGACATTGCAGCGTCTTCTTCATTTGTAGACCACCTTCCTACACCTGGCCTCCTGTGTAATAGATGCTGGGTACTTGTCACGTCAAGAGAACTGAGTTGAAATCAGAATTTCTAGAAGATTTGGATATTTTACACTCAGGGGTCTCACGGAGTCAGGTGTATTAGGGTGATGATATTGATCTTCGCTCTGTGGCGTGCTCCTTGCCTGCTGTCTCCTTCTGTATCTACAGCTCATGCCCAGCCGCTCTGCTGAAATACCAGCTTCCAGAGCCTCCAGCTCAGTGCCCCAGATAAACCCTGCCACCAGTGGGGTGCACCCCGCCACAACCTCTCCCTCCACCCATTCCTTCTTCAAAATTTGTCTGCCCTGAGACTCATGGCTTCACATGTCCCGCCAGATAATAAAATAATTTGAGCAAAAAGATATCAGGGCTTTCCTCCCCTTGGATCCTTGGGTGAGACGGTGCATTTTCAAGCACCCAGAATGTGCATGGAGAACTTGCCTGGAGAATGACGGGAGGTGGGATTTCACTGTCTCCCTCCATTCTCATTAACTACTACTGCATCACTAGCCACTCCCGTTTCCGTGTAGAATCGGAAGTCCACGTGGCTTGGACTTCCTTATAGTATGGTGGCCTCCTTGTGTAATAGATGCTGGGTACTTGTTATGTGACTAGAACTGAGTTGAAATCAGAATTTCTAGAAGAGCTGGTTATTTTATACTCAGGAGTCTAACAGAGTCAGGTGTATTAGGGTGACTCCTGATATGAGGCCTCAGAGTTCTAAGAGCTAATTAGACCTGGTCAGAAGCACTAGAAGACACAGAAGGTGACTTTCCCATCTACCCATCCCAGGATTCAAAGCAATTGCAACCCCTCCTAGATTGAAAATGTGAGGCCTGTCCCCCACCTCTCAATAGGAGGGAGTGGTTAAAATATTTTCTTATATTTACAGACTCAGTGGGGCAGAGATTTGGACAGAAACAGTGAAGATGTTTGTCTCTACTCCATGATGTCTGCGACCACAGATGGGAAGTTTCGAATGGCTGAGGGTGACTCCAATGGCTGAGGCTGTGAGAGTCTGGAGGATTCTATACTCACAAATCTGGTGGCTGATATAGAATGACTCAGAGGTTGGCCTCTTCTCAGAATGTCGACCAGAGCACCCACATCTGGCTCCTCCACATGGCTTGGGCTTCTCTGCATGGTGAGTATCCACACATGGCCTCTCCACATGGCTTGGGCTTCCTTACAGCATGGAGGGCACCCACACGTGGCCTCTCCGGGTGGCTTGTGCGACCTTACAGCATGGTGACCACTCACACATGACCTCTCCACAAGGCTTGGGCTTTCTTACAGCATGCTGGAGCAGAAGTTTGGACAGAAACAGTGAAGATGTTTGTCTCTACTCCATAATGTCTGGGACCACAGATGGGAAGTTTCAAATGGCTGACTCCAGTGACTGAGGCTAGAACAATCTGGAGGATTCTACACTCACAAATCTGGTGCCTGTTATAGAATGACTCAGAGATTGGCCCCCTCTCAGAATGTCGACCAGAGCACCTACATATGGCCTCTCCACAAGGCTTAGGTATCCTTACAGCATGGTGGGCACCTACACATGGCCTCTCTATGTAGCTTGGGCTCCCTTACATTATGGTAGGTAGCAACATGTGGCCTCTACATGTGACTTGAACTTCCTTATGACATGGTAACATCCACACGTGGCTTCTCCACATGACTTGGGCTTCCTTATAGCATGGTGGACACCCACATGTGGCCTCTCTACATAGCTTGACCTTCCTTATGACATAAAGTAAGCTCAAGAAAACTGACCTCTTCATATGGCCATGTGTGAGCACCCACAAATGACTTCTACGTGTGGCTTAAACTTCCTTATGACATGGTGGGCACCCATATGTGTCCTCTTCACATGGCTTGGACTTTGTTATAACATGGTGGCCTCCTTGTGGTCAGACTCCTTATATGAAGCCTCAGAGTTCTAAGAGCTAGTCAGAAGCACAAGTAGACACAGAAGGTGACTTCTTCATCTACCCATCCTAGTATTCAAAGCAACTGCAACTCCTCCTCGATTCACAATGTGAGGCATGTCCCCCACCTCTCAATGGGAGGAGTGCCCTATAATTTGTGCTTTAGAGTTTACAGGCACTCCCTTAACTCATCTTTTTAGTGGGAAACCACCCAGATGGAGGCGAGCAGTGGATTGAGGGACATGAGCCCAAAGCCGCTTGCAACACACTCCCTGCTCCCCTCCCAGAGCCTCCTTGGCAACCCCCAGTGGCAGCTCTCACAGCCTATGCTGCTGGATTCCAAGGGAGGCAGACATGATTGTGTTTCAGTCCCACCATGAGAAATTTGGATTTGATTTTCTCCTTTGCAGTTGGAAGGCAGAGACAAGCCTTTTGTAGCGGGCAGCTTTAAGGATGCTGTGCTGGGGCGATCAGAAGGGTGGTGAAGAGCTGAGTAGAGTGGTGAGGGGTCACCCTGGGGAGGAAGACAAATGAGGTGACCGTGTACAGGCTGAGCAATAGGGCAGTATCTGTGTATACAGTGAAGAGAAAAGGGACATAACTTACAGCCCAAAGAACAAGATCAACGAGGGAGCAGGAATTTTCTAGAAAGAAAAGGGCCCTGTAGCAGATCACACAGCTCAACTCTGCTGGCAGGTTAATGAGTTTGTGTAGACAACACTGCTCCTCCCTGCTGAACAGCTTTGAATGACTGCGGCATTTCAGTGCCATAGAAATTACATCAAAAACACGTTAGCCGTTCCAAGCCTCCCCTTGCTAATGAGACCCAAGTGTGAGGGTTCTTCACCCATCCACCTTCATTGTCCAGGAAACTTATAAATTTTTAATCATATAGGAAGCACATTGTTTGTGATTACGTTAGACCTTCAAAAGGAACCACGAACATAAATTTTGAGATGAATAGCCTAGTGCTGGAAGCCTGCCTCTCTGCTTGACTTCAATAACTTATCTCAATGAATCCCCAGCAGAAAGCATCTTGCATACTTCAGTTCTTTAGAAGATGAGACGTGAACGCTGGGGAATTACAAGACAGAGGGGCTTTATTGCAACAGTGAACAAGCTGAAAATTACAAGGTAATGGAATCTCAGTGGGAAGTCCTTCTACCCTGCCATTAGCTAACTCAGACAATGATTGCTACAGAATCGACTGGGGTTGTCTAAACGCCGTACAAGGTTTCTGCACTTTGCATCCTCATCTGGCTAAGCCCAGAGATAATCGCATTTGGAGGCAGAGGGTACGCCTAGCTGCCAGGAGCTTTGACTTCGTAGGAAAAGTTTGCAGAATTACCTGCCTCAGGAATCCTTTGTCCTATTGGAGATGATTTCTTTTTGGACTCTAGTGGTGCATTAGAGCTAAATAGTGTTTAGAAACAGTGGAATGGCTGGGGCAGGCCTGGGAGGAGATGTGTATCTCTACGGATTTCTGCAGACTCTGTCTCCTTTGTGGGGTCATTGGACCACATGACAGTCTGAGCAGGGACTCCAGTGAAGAACGTCTCTCCTGTGTTCACTGCATGAAGGCTTCAGTGGCTTTGGCTTCAGTGGGAAATACACACGGACTGATTGCGGGGTATGCAACCACAAAGATAACACTAGATAAAATTCGTATACCAGGCACTGGGGTGGTGCTCTACACGCCTTTTTCTGACCTTTCCAACAACCTCGCCAGACAGGTGATCTTAGCCCCACTGCACAGAAGAAGAGAGAAAAGTGCACAAGATGTTTAGATTACATCATCCTATGAAATAGTTTTCTAAACTTAGTTTCTCTGAGGATAATCTTTATGATTTTACCATATCCATGTGTATTAGTCCGTGTTCTCCAGAGAAATAGAACAGGATGTATATGTCTGTCTATCTATCTGTTTATTATCTATCTACGACCTATCTATCCATCCATCATGTATCTATCTATTTTCTATTATCTACTATATATCTATCATATATCTATTATCTGTGCATCTATTATCTATCTACTATATATCTATCCATCATGTATCCATCTATTATCTATCATCTCCCTCTACATCTCTATATGTATCTCCCTATCTCTCTATCTATCTATTATCTATCTATTCATCTGTTATCTATCTATATATCTATCATATATCTATCTGTGTTTATTATCTATCTAGCTATCATCTGTCTGTCAATAATAGGAATTGGCTCATACAATCATAGAGGCCAGGAAGTCCCACAATCTGCTGTGTACAAGCTGGAGAAGAAGAGAAGTTGGTGGCATAATTCAGTCTGAGTCCAAAGGTCAGAAAACCAGGGGCACTGAAGTCTGAGGGAAAGGGAAGATGAATGTCCCAGCCCAAACAGAGAAATATGAATTCCTCCTTCCTCTGATTTTTTGTTCTGTTTGAGCCCTCAGAGTCTTGAACGATGGCCACCTACACTGGTGAGAGTGGATCATTTTTACTCAGTCTACAGATTCAAATGTGAATCCCTTCTAAAAAGACCCTCATAGGCACCCCTAGGAGAAGTATTTACCAGCTATCTGGGCATCCAAGTTGACACATAAAAATGAGCTATCACACTCTGCATTATCCAGTCACCCGTCAGTATCCATGAGAGACTGGTGCCAGATCAGTGGATTCTGTAGTTACCAAAATCCACTGAGGCTCAAGTTCCTTACATAAAAGAGTGCGGTATTTGCATATAATCACCACACATCCTCTGTATACTTCAGGTAGCCCCTAGATTACTTATAATGCCTAATACAATGGAAGCGTCATGCAGATAGTTGTCATACTGTACTGTTTAGGGAATTATGATAAGAAAGTAGGTCTGAACATGTTTAGTACAGACACAACCATCCATTTGGTTTTCTTTCTGAATATTTTCAATTCTTTGTCTGTTGAATTTACCAAAACAAAACCCATGAATGTGAAGGGCTGGCTATACTTTTATTTGTTATTTACCTTTTCAGTCTTTAAATTAATTTGCCCATCCTCCCTAGGCTTAGTGTAGTTAAATACAGCAAAGGGGTGAGGTGCAGCAGCCTTGGAGAAGCTGGGCACTGGACCAGGTCCCATTCTACTTGGGTGAAACTGACCCAAGTAGGAAATGGAGTTTATGAGAAAAAGCTCAGAATCACATTTTTGCAACATCTGCAAATTTGAGATGAGTCAGGAAAAACATGGCTAACTTCCCTGAAAAACAAAGGGTGGACAAGGCCTTGGCCTTAGGACTAGGGAAATACATGGCTGCCTACAGAGAGGAGAGGGGAGTAATCTGACTTGATTGTCCCTCTCAACTGTGACATCTCATGTCAGTGGAGGTCCCTGGGAGGGTTAAGTAGAGCAGAATAGGGCACAGTGTCTGGTGCTGGGAAGCTCTCTGGGTCAGCGTTTGGGGCACAGAATGACGTTTAGATCCTATTTCCAAAATAGAAACCAAGGCACAGGATGAGGCTGGGATATTCTACACAAGCCCATTTGTTGGGGGCTTGAGAGCCTGAGGACCTGACTCACATCCTAAAAGCCTTGGTGCCAGCAGCCTCGCTCCTTGGTCTTCCCTGATGCTAGAGAAAAACTGCAGGTGGGCTGAATCTTCAGGGGTGTGTCTGCATTCCCAGCTGCAGGGAGAGAAAGACGGGAAGGCTGAGAACCAGACCTGGCAGCCTCAGCTCCTACAGAAGCAGTCTGTGCTTTATGCTAAGAAAACAAAGGTTTGCCTTCACCCCCCAGTAGAAAAAACATGCAGGCCAAGTGCCTGCATATAGGAGCCAGCATTGCTGCTAAATCCACCTCAGCTGAGCTCAACTTTCTGGGAGATTCTCAAGTGCATGTTAATGAGAAACATGTTCAGTTAGTGTTTATAAGCTCATGCAGACAAGGGCTGGGCTGCCATCCCTAGTCAGAGGTAAAAATGCAGCTGCTTACGGAAAATAGGACAAAGTGCTAAATCCAGAACTATTTAAAAGGGAAGACAGGAAGAAAGGGAGGGTTAGGTAGGGGTGGAAGTGTAGTGTCAGGAGTCAAGGGTCCTCTCCACAGCTGGAGTCTTTGGCATCTCACTTGTGTTCCTTTTTACTTTGTTCTGAAAAACAATGCAATTAACTGATGCCCAAGGTATGAAATTCAATTGAGTTTCTCAGCCATTTTCTGAGAGTCTCATGTGGTTTGGCTCTGTGTCCCCACCCAAATCTCCTCTTGAATTGTAACCCCCATGTGTCAAGGGAGGGTCCTGATAGGAGGTGATTGGATCATGGGAGAGGTTTCCCCCATGCTGTTCTTGTGCTGGTGAGTGAGTTCTCATGAGATCTGATGGTTTTTAAGTGTTTGGCAGTTCCTTCTTCTTTCTCTCACCTGCCGCCATGTAAGACGTGCCTGCTTCCTCTTCCACCATGATTGTAAGTTTCCTGAGGCCTCCCAGCCATGAGGAACTGTGAGTCAATTAAACCTTTTTTTAAATAAATTATCCAGTCTCAGATATGTCTTTACAGCAGTG
>PVKV010037729.1:0-14568 GCA_004027835.1 Alouatta palliata
AGACCATCCTGGTCAACGTGGTGAAACCCCGTCTCTACTAAAAATACAAAAATTAGCTGGGCGTGGTGGCGTGCGCCTGTAGTCCCAGCTACTCGGGAGGCTGAGGCAGAAGAATTGCTTGAACCCAGGAGGCGGAGGTTGCGGTGAGCCGAGATCGCGCCATTGCACTCCAGCCTGGGCAACAAGAGCGAAACTCCGTCTCAAAAAAAAAAAAAAAAAAAAAATGCTCAGCATCAGTTAGTCACCAGTTAAATGCAAATAAAACTGCAATGAGATACCAGCATACAGCCACTAAAATGGCTAAAATGAAAAAGATTGACAATACCAAGTGTTAGCCAGATATGGAACAACCGGAATTCTCATACATTGCTGATAGGAATGTAAATTACTACAGTCTCTTTCAAGGACAGCAGTCTCTAATATTTTCTTATTAAAAATATACACTTACCATGGAAAGGTGAAATTTCATTTCTAGGCACTTACCCAAGAGAAACGAGAACATAATGAAAAATATCCAAAGGCTTATCTATGGACATTCACAGTAGCTTTTAATATAATAGCCCCAAACTGGAAACAACCCAAATGTTCATTAGTAGGTGAATAAATACACAAATTGTGGTACACTCATAAAATAGAACACTACTCAAAGATGAAAAGTGACAAACTACTGATATACACAACAACATATATGAACCAAAATCCTTATACTGGGTGAAACAAGACAGACATGAAAGGTTATATGTATGATTTTATTTACATGAAACTCTAAAATAGACTAGTCTAGTAGAATGGAAGGAAGACACTGGCTACTCGGGGTGTCCGGTGAGGGTTGGGAATTGGCTGGGAAGGAGCACACGATTCAGGCTGATGGAACTGGTCTATATCTAGACTGTGGTAGTCATTGTGTGGACACGTTACGTGATGACATACTTTGTGAAAACTCATCAAACTGTACACTTTAAAGCAGGGGCCCCCAACCCCGGGGCCATGGACCCCAACCAGTCTGTGGCCTGTTGGGATCTGGGCCACACAGCGGGAGGTGAGCAGCAGGCCATGCAAGCAAAGCTTCATTTGTATTTACAGCCGCTACCCTGGTTCGCATTACCACTGGAACTCCGTTTCCTGTCAGCTCAGTGGCAGCAATGGATTCTCACAGGAGTGCAAACCCGATTGTGAACTGCACATTCAAGGGATGTAGGTTGCATGCTCCTTATGAGAATCTAATGCCTGATGATCTGTCACTGTCTCCCATCACCCCCAGATAGGACCATCTAATTGCAGGAAAACAAAATCAGGGATTCCACTGATTCCACATTATGGTGAGTTGCATAATTATTTCATTATATATTACAGTGTAATAATAATAAAGTACACAATAAATGTAATGTGCTGAATTAACCTGAAATAATCCCTGTCTTCGATCTGTGGAAATATTGTCTTACACAAAACTGGCCCCTGGTGCCAAAAAGGTCAGGGACTGCTACTTTAAAAGGTATATATTTTATTATACATGAATCATACTTCAATAAAGTTTACTTTTTAAAAATCTTTCAGCATTTACCTCACATTATGGACTGAAGTCTATCCCCCAAAATTCATAAGTTGAAGTCCTAACCACCAATATGACTATATTTAAAGATAGGACCTTGAGGAAGGTAATTAAGGTTCAATAAGGATAAAGACAGAACCCAAATCCAACAGGACTTGTATCCTTGTGGGAAGAGGAAGAGACACCGTACAGCTCTCTCCATACACACAGAGAGAAAAAGCCATGTGAAGACACAGCAAGAAAGCAGCTACGTACCAGCTGAAAAGAGGGGCATCACCAGAAACCAACCCTGACAGCACCTTGATCTTGGACCTCTAACCTTCTAAATTGTGGCAAAATGAATATCTATTGTTTAAGCAATCCAGTGTGTGGACCACCAAGCATAAGGTAATAAATTTGTCATCCCTTACTAATCATATTATTCTTGGGCCTATTTTATCTTCAGCCAATTAAAGCTTTCCTAGAGCACATATTGAGAGACCAGAGGTTGTTTTAATTCTGCAGGGGAAGGCCTCGGCCAGCGGTTCACAGAACCAGTGCATGTGCTAGAGCCAAACTGATGATGAGAACACAACTTTTAGGTCTGTAAAAGCTATGATTGACACCAATCAGACCTTACCAGGGCTAAGTGAAAGGAAGACGACAGGAGAACCTCCCTCACACCCACCCGTGTGTCAGATCAGACTTCAGTGAAGCAACTGCTTTCTCTTGGCTTCTCAGTGAGCCTCACTTAGTACTGGCCCCTAAACTACAGACTGTAGACTTCTTCTTTTCTTCCTATTATCCCATTTATCAAATAAATTCTGCAACAAATGATTCCATTGGTTCTCATCTTTCCACTAATTATGATTCATTTATTAAGAGCAATATTTTTCAGCTAACAAACTAGACCCACTCCTCTCCTTTAGAGCTATCTTACTGGCACTCAAAGTTGGTTATGAAGAAAGGGCTTCCATGGAGAAAGGGGCCTTTATTTTGACCATGGCATGTTACACTGTTGCAGTCAAGGACTGGTCTTAGAACTCCCTGGAAGGTTTACCCCTCCAGGGAGACCAAAGGGCACTTTGGCACTCAAGAACAAAGCCGAACCACAATCACCCTTGATATCAACCCGGGTCATCTGACTCAACTCATGGAGAAGAATTAATAAGAACATGGGCAAAAGGCCAGGCATGGTGGCTCACTCCTGTAATCCCAGCACTTCGGGAGGCTGAGGTGAGCGGATCACAAGGTCAGCAGTTCAAGACCATCCTGGCCAACATGGTAAAACCCCTTCTCTACTAAAATACAAAAAATTAGCCAGGCACAGTGGTGCACACCTGTAGTCCCAGAGACTCAGAAGGCTGAGGCAGGGGAATCATTTGGACCCAGGAGGTGGAGGTTGCACTGAGCCAAGATTATGCCACTGCACTCTAGCCTGGGCGACAGAGCAAGACTCCATCTCAAAAAAAGAAAAAAAAAAGAAGAAGAAGAAGAACATGGGCAAAGGACAGAGACCAGGTGGCAAGCCCAATCAATGGCCTGATGATAACAACTCATACGTTAGTGCTGGAAGGGGTCTTAGAGATATTTTAACATCACCCTATATCTTTCTCTCCATATTCCATCTGCCTGCAAATCCTGTTAGGTCCTCTTACAAAACTGATTCAGAATCTGACCATTTTTTGCCATCTTCACTGCTACCATCCTGGTCTAAGCTACCAACACCTCTTGCCTAGATGACTGTGATGACCTCCTAGCACATCTCCCGGCTTCACCTGGCTCTCCTCAGGCTATTCTCCATAAGCAGCCGGGGGAGCCTCCTACAACCTGTCAGATCCTCCACTTCCCACCTGTCCTAGTCTTCATAGCCGACCGCACAGTCCCTGAGCAGCCTGACCCTCCATAGCCTCTCTGCCCTCAGCTCCTACTGCCCCTGCTCACTCCCTCTTGCTCCAGCAGCCCCCTTGCTGCACCATGGCCATGCTGACATGCTCCTTCAGGGCCTTTGCACCCACTATTCCTCTCGCTTGAAATGTTCTTTCACAAATATCCACATGGCCCACTCCCCACTTCCTTCAGTCTTCAGCTCAGATATTACCTTACCAGGGAGACGTTCTCTGACCACACTAATATGCCAATGTTCCCTGCCCCATCCTGGGCAGTTATTATTGTTCTTTCCTGCTTTATCTTTCTTTCTGGTGCTCACCACCTCTGACACTTGCTTCCTTTCTCCCCTCCGTCTTCTTCCCTTTGCTCTCCTTCTCCTCCTCCTCCTCTCGTTTCCTTCTTGATTTTATCCCCACACTTGAAGGTAAGCCTCAAGAGAAGATCTTTGTCTGGCATATATTAGATGCTCAATAATTATGTGTTGCATGAATAATAGAAATATGTCCTTTAAGGATGACAAATCAGAGGGTAGTAGCAAGGGTCCTAGGCTGACCATGTCCTCCTCTGCTGCTCACAGCTCTCATTGCCTTCCAGATTTCAAGCCTGGGGAAGAGGGGGTGGGAATGACAGCAGTGCTTGCTGTAGCGCAGAGAAAAACCCTGCAGACTGAGCAATTCCCTAGAAAGGCAGATGGAAGGGCATAGGGGAGAAACAGAAGACCAACTACACCTGGGCCAAGGCAAGAGGTCATCTACGTGTTTCAGACAGGTAGCAGCAGATAATGTGGTGGTCCCCAGCCTCTTCTCCCTTCCCCCACTGAGGGCTATGCTTTACCCTCAGACTTCCTCACCAGGGTATAGGCTGAACTGGTACAGAAGCAAGATACTGATTCCCTAAGCCTTCAGATCACTCATTCAGTGTTTGGAGCAGACACAGAGCCTTGCCCACTGACTCACATGTCCTAGATACTATTACCCTTTCCTCTGCATGCTGTGATGTACAAGGGTTGGGACACACTGCTTTATCCTTCCTCTAAGCAGCCTCTCTTTTACTCCCTTCACTGTTTTCTCCCACTCCTCCCTTCCTACTTATTTTCCTCTTGTGCAATCCTTGCAGTCATAAGATCTTTTCTGCAGTTGCAGAGATCAGTGGGTGAGCTGTAGTCTTTCCAACAGAAGTGATTCTCACAATAAGAGTGACAGCACATTGAGAACCCCCAGTGCACACCATATGAAAAGATCCAAAATGCCCTTCCTCAAACAGAAAAACCTGCTCAAGAAAAGACAGACTGTGAAAATACTTCAATGGCCACTGTCCCCCTGAAAATGCTATTCTGGAATAAAACTGGGTGTTTCCTCTTCAAGACATGAAAATAAATACTGCAAAACAATGCACTTTAAACAGGAATGCTGTTTAATGGGCTGTTTGACAAAGATGCTCACAGTAAGCCCTTTATCAATATTATTCTTCTCAACCTTCCTAATATCATCCCATCGCCAGTCAGGACAGGATCTAGAACTCCTCAGCTTTCTAAAGGACTTTTAGGTTACTATAGGTCTTTTGTGCAGTTTTCAAAACAAAGATTTAATTGAAAGCTCTCTAAGCAAGTTAATTTTCCTATTTCTGTTCCATTCTATTTCAACAAAGATGGCCTTGAATATGTTTTTTAACACTAACTGGAACTAGAAACTAGATGTTAATACCCTAGAGAAGTTATGTTTTCCTACGATTTATTCAGCCATGGCCCTCTTAAACATGTATACACAGGTAAAGAATTTGTGATAAATACATTTATTAAGTCACTTACTTTCTTAGTAATGTCCCAACCTTAGTAACACCCTTCATAGGTTTCACTCAAAAGGAGGTAATATTTACAACGTGGGATATTGGCTGGCCGTGTGTGCTAGATTGTTGCTTTTTCATTTGTTTATGCCTCAGTGTAATTGTCTTAATCTTTAGAGAAAAGTTTTAAAAGATCTTTCAAAGATGAAACCCAGGGCTGGGGTCAGACACCACCAGGGAATGCACACCTTGGTATGGGTAGGAGAAAGTAGACTGCTTGAGAGCTCAAAGCTCTAGGATCTAGTCCCCTCTTTGCTATTTTTGCCATATTTCATCAAATCTAAAATACCACTTATTGTAGGGAATGCCATCACTTTGTGTATCCCTAAGAAAAGAATGTTGCCCATCAAATAATGACAGTCCTACAAGGCATGAAAATTGCTCTCACTGGCCGCTCACTGCTTTGATTTTTTTTAAATCTATCGATTAGGCCATATGTCCTGCCTTCAGTTTAGTTACTTGACATGTAAGAGGTAACCCCTTTGCACATCTCAATTTTGAAACATAACGCTAGCTGTAGGTACTTGAGGGTATCTTTTCTTCCTTAAAAGCACTTGGCTGCTACTTTGCAAAACAAACAAACAAAACAAAACTGAAATTGTGTCATCCCTTCAATGCCAAATATTTGCCTCGTCAATATCAAATTTATCCCCATGTTCTATTTCCTTGACTTCCCGTGTAAACAATAACCTTTGTGTCAAGGCCAAATCATAGTGTAACCTTTGCGAAGTCATCTTAGACTGCAATTAAACTCAACACATGTATTATCAACCAGGCAGCTACTTCAACAAATGCTGAAAACATAAAAAGCTGAAACTGTGTACACTGTGTACACATGCATAGACAAATCTATTACAACCACTGCCTGGCTAACAGGTATTTATAAGATCCTATCCCACCATCTGTGAATAGTAGTCACAGATTCAGACTGGTAATCAATTCACAAGACACAGCAGATTTTAATCTATCACTGCTTTTATTTAGCTTTCTAGTAAGAAACAGAATGGGAAACACAGTTTGCATAGTATCTGCTATCTCATAGGAAGGTCCAGCGACTACCCATATTTGCAGAGTCTTGGCCTCCCCTCACCCACAATGGGGGTGCGCATAGTTGCCAAAGATGAAGAGTGTGGTTCACCCTGCCCAGGAGAAGCCACTGCTTTGGTTTCCTTCTGGATTCTTTCTTGCTCCAATCATGGAGGCCCAAGGCCACTGGACAACTCATAGCTCTTCTTGTTATAACGCAGTCTCAGAAATCAATAGTTTTGCAATAATCAAGACAGATGATAATTCACCCCAGGTACAGAGCAATCCAACTGCTGTGTTTCCAAGAAAAAGATGACATGAGAAGGTCAGTCTGCAGTCATCTTCCCAGACAAGTCAATGGGAAAAAGTTCCAGGCCTAACTCTCAGGTATTAACACATCCTGATTCCACGGTCATTAAAATGGGAAAGGAAGGGGGTGCCTTAGAAAAACTGAAATGCTGCTTTCCCAAATCAATTTAATTGCCAACTCTCATTGTCTTAACTGTAACAAGAATAATAATTTTAAGGGTCTATTTAAGGGATAGTCTCTTGAGTTGCTTTTTGGCTGTAAGATCTAATTAGGAACCTATGACTTTAATGTGCGTAGGCTGTTGGAGCATTAGAGTGGCAATGCAATTACTGCCACACTAACAAATACATGCTTCCTGGGCACGGCAGGGAAGCCCTGGGAGCTCGTGTGACAGGGCCTCTGGGTTGTCTGTGCTGCTGGGACACAGGCTAAAATGCAAGACACTGGGTGTGAAGGGCCTCGTGAGCTTCTCAAGCTGCAAATAAGAGTCACCATTTTTGACATTTAGTTTGTACCAACCACTTTACGTAGATTATCTCATCTAAATAGGACAATAACCCTGCAAGAGAAGTATTACTATTACCATTTGGCAGGCGAGGAATACTGCTGGCAAGTAATGGAGCTGGGATTAGAACCCAGGCAATATGCTTCAGAGGTCATGCTCCTGACCACTAAGTTTCCCATCTCTCACCCACAGTCACCCTGCTTCACATTACAGTCAATGCCATCCATAAAAGTTTGCTTGATGTAAGTAGTAACACTGGGCCCCTTTAAATATTACCCAGAATTCAGAAAAATAATAATTTTTGGTTAGGAAATGAAGGAGGAGCAGGAGGAGATGGATGTGAGATAAAGAGGAAGATGACTCTGTAACATGGCTCAGTAACCTACCGTTCCCTCCAATAAAAACAGCATGACACACCTCAGGATGTGCTGTCTGACAGAGACAATGTGTTATAGGCTGAATTGTGTTCAACAAAATTCTTAGTTTAAAGTCCTAACTCCCAGTACCTCGGAATGTAACTGTAGTTGGAGACAGAGTCTTTAAAGAGGAATTAATTTTAAATGAGGTCATTAATGTGGACCCTATTCCAATATGACTGGTGTCTTTGTAAGTGTAAGAAGAGATTAGGATATAGATACACAGAGGGAAGACCATAGGAAGACAGAGGGAAAAGATGACCATCTACAAGCCAAGAAGAGAGGAGCTCAGAATTAACCCATGCTACTGATACCTTGATCTTATGGCTTTTAGCCTCGAAAACTATAAGTAAGTCAATCTCTGTTGTGTGAGCTATCAATCTTTAGTACTTCATTATGGCAGCTCTAGCAAACTAATATACCCACTGATCTACCATTTCCTCTTTTTGGATACACTGAAAAGCATTTCCCTGTCTCCATGCATCAGGTTGAAGTCTGTGTGAGTAGTTGTTACCAAAAGACTGTAAACACAAGAAATACGCTTCATTTCTGGGGCAAGGCATTTACGAGCAGTTGTTGATTCTCCATTGTCTCTGTTTCATCCCCTGCCATAGGACCATCAAGACTACATGTTCTAGATAGTGCAGTCACGAGATGGTTGAGCTCTGATAGCCTGGTGCCTTGAGTGCCTCTGTGGAGCAGGGCACTCCGCTAACCTGCTTTGGACATAAAATGTGAGTGATAAATAAATCTTTTTATTTTATTTTTACTTTAAAAATTAAAAGAAGGGTCTCACTATGTTGCCTAAGCTGGTCTCAAGCTTCTGGCCTCAAGCAATCCTCCTGCCTCAGTCCCCTAAAGTGCTGGGATTACAAGCGTGAGCCACCATGCCTAGCCTCTTTCCCTTTTTAAGCTACTGAGGCTTCAGGGTTGATTTGTGACTGCAGCATAATCTAGACACTTCTTACACACAAAGCTCCCTAAGAAAAGCCAGGGTACCAAAAACAGATATTATGTTATTAGATAAAATCATATTAAATTATTGTTTTGTGGGTAAAAATGGTCAAATATGGACAATTTCATTTGTTTGACCTCTAACTGCACATATCTGTAGACCCTTACAGTTGGAAAAGACCTTGGCAACCAACAAGTCTGTAGTTTATAGATAATACATCTGAGACCCTCTCAGATTAAATAATTTATCAAAAGTCCAAAAATGTGTTAGTGGAAGAATTGGACCCCAAACCAGAAATTACATTTCATTTGGGGAAGGCAAGTTAGCAGTATGTATTTAAAAGTATATATCGAAGGAAGGATCCAAGATGGCCAACTAGGAGCACCTCACGATTGCAGCTCCCAACAAAAGCAAGGAAGGTGAGTGGACACCGCATTCCAGATGGATTTTTATTGCCCACAGACCAGAAGATTCCCAGGCCGACAAGCCCCACGGGTCGCCAGCATGGCGGTTTTGGCTGGCACGGCAGGTCTCTGCACAAAATACACGGGTCTGGGCACCGTTTTAGCTGGCGAATGGAGCTCCTAGGAGACAGAGTCGCCCATTCAACTGATAAAAAGGGGACTGAAACAGGGAGCCAGGCCAGGAGATTCCCAGGCAAAAAAGTGCCACGAATCTCTGCACAGCTGTTTCAGCTGGCACAGTGGGTCACTGCACAGGAAGTCACACAGATCCCAGTGCCCTTCCAACAGGCAACTGGAATGCCTGGGAGAGAGTCGCCCATTCAACTGAAAAAAAAAGGGGTCTGAGGCAGGGAGCCAGGTGATCAGGCTTGGCTGGTCTCACTCCCACGAAAAATAGCAATCTGAAACGCTCTGGACTGAGAGTTTCACAGCAAGCACAGCTGAACCCAGGACAGTCCACCTCTGTGGGGGAGGGGAATCCGCCATTACTGAAGCAGTCCGCCATTACTGAAGCAGTCCACCATTGCCAAGGCAGCCCACCATTACAGAGAGAGTCCACCATTACAGAGGTGGGCCACCATTGCTGAGGCAGTTCTAACTATACCCCTATAAACAGGACTGCAGGGAAGTTCACACAGCAGCTGGGCGGAGGCCACGGCAGCTCAGCAAAGCCTCTGCAGGCAGACAGTGACTAGGCTGCCTCCTCACTGGGCAGGGTAGCCCTGAAAAAAGGCAGCAACACAACAGAAACTTATAAATAAAGCCCTAACTCCCCGGGACAGAGCACCTGGGGAAAAAAAAAAAAGACGTTTATGAGTTCTGTTGCAGCAGACTTAAACGTACCTGCCCAGCAGCTCTGAATGAACACTCACAGCTCAGCACTTGGGCTCCTATAAAGGACAGACTGTCTCCTCAAGCAGCTCCCTGACACCTGTATATCCAAAGAGTCACCTCATAAAGGAGAGCTCAGACTGACATCTGGTGGGTATCCTTCTGGGACAAAGACAGCAGAAGAAGAAATTGGCAGCAACCCTTACTGTTCTGCAGCTGCTGCAGTTGATCCCCAGGCAAGCAGGGCATGGAGTGGACCTCAGCAGTCCTATAGCAGAGGGGCCTGACTGTTAGAAGGAAAACTAAGAAACAGAAAGAAATAACTTCATCATCAACAAACTGGACGTTCACTCAGAGACCCCATCTGAAAGTCAACAACTACAAAGACGACAGGTGGATAAATCCACCAAGATGGGGAGAAACCAGCGCAAAAACGATGAAAACATCCAAAACCAGAATGCCTCTCCTCCTACAAGGGATCACAACTCACCAGCAAGAGAAAAAGGCTGGATGGAGAATGAGTCTGATGAATTGACAGAAACAGGCTTCAGAAGGTGGGTAATAAGAAACTTATCTGAGCTAAAAGAACATGTTCTAACCCAATGCAAAGAAACCAAGAACCTTGAAAAAAGATTTGACGAAATGCTAACGAGAATAAACAGCTTAGAGAGGAATATAAGTGAACTGATGGAGCTGAAAAACAACATGAGAACTTCGCGAAGCATACACGAGTTTCAACAGCCAAATCAACCAAGCAGAAGAAAGGATATCAGAGGTCAAATATCAACTCAATGAAATAAAATGAGAAGGCAAGATTAGAGAAAAAAGGGTAAAAAGAAATGAACAAAGTCTCCAAGAAATATGGGACTATGTGAAAAGATCTAATCTACGTTTGATAGGTGTACCTGAATGTGACAGAGAATGAATCCAAGCTGGAAAATACTCTTGAGGATATTATCCAGGAAAACTTCCCCAACCTAGCAAGGCAGGCCAATATTCAAGTCCAGGAAATACAGAGATCACCACAAAAACATCCCTCAAGAAGAGCAACCCCAAGGTACATAATCGTCAGGTTCACCAGGGTTGAAATGAAGGAGAAAATGCTAAGGGCAGCCAGAGAGAAAGGTCGGGTTACCCACAAAAGGAAGCCCATCAGATGCCCCCCCCGCTCTGTCACAGTGGATCTCTCAGCAGAAAACTTTCAAGCCAGAAGAGAGTGGGGGACAATATTCAACATCCTTGAAGAAAAGAACTTTCAACCCAGAATTTCATATCCAGCTAAACTAAGCTTCATAAGCAAAGGAGAAATAAAATCCTTTATGAACAAGCAATTACTCAGAGATTTCATCACCACCAGGCCTGCTTTACAAGAGCTCCTGAAAGAACCACTAAACATAGAAAGGAACGACCAGTACCAGCCACTCCAAAAACATACCAAATGATAAAGAGCATCAACACAATGAAGAAACTGCATCAACTAATGGGCAAAACAGCCAGCTAGGATCAAAGTGGCAGGATCAAATTCACACATAACAATATTAACCCTAAATGTAAATGGGCTAAAGGCCCCAATCAAAAACACAGACTGGCAAATTGGATAAAAAGCTAAAATCCATCACTGTGTTGTATCCAGGAAACCCATCTCACATGCAAGGATACACAAAGGCTCAAAATAAAGGGATGGAGGAAGATTTGCCAAGCATATGGAGAGCAAAAAAAAGCAGGACTTGCAATTCTCGTCTCTGATAAAACGGACTTTAAACCAATAAAGATCAAAAGAGACAAAGAAGGACATTACATAATGGTAAAAGGATCAATGCAACAAGAAGAGCTAACGATCCTAAATATATACACACCCAATGCAGGAGCACCCAGATACATAAAGCAAGTTCTTAATGACTTACAAAAAGACTTAGACTCCCACACAATAATAGTGGGAGACTTTAACACCCCATTGTCAATATTAGACAGATCAACGAGACAGAAAATTAACAAGGATATCCAGGACTTGAACTCAGACCTGAACCAAGCAAACCTAATAGACATTTACAGAACTCTCCACTGCAAATCCACAGAATATACATTCTTCTCAGCACCACATAACACCTACTCTAAAACTGATCATATAATTGGAAGTAAATCACTCCTCAGCAAATGCAAAAGAACGGAAATCATAACAAACAGCCTCTAAGACTACAGTGCAATCAAGTTAGAACTCAGAACTCAGGAACTAACTCAGAATCACATGGCTTCATGGAAACTGAACAACTGGCTCTTGAATGTTGACTGGATAAACGATGAAATAAAGGCAGAAATAAAGATGTTCTTCTAAACCAACGAGAATGAAGACACAACATACTAGAACCTCTGGGACACATTTAAAGCAGTGTCTAGAGGAAAATATATAGCAATAAATGCCCACATGAGAAGCAAGGAAAGATCTAAGATCGACACCCTATCATCAAAATTGAAAGAGTTATAGAAACAAGATAAAAAAAACTCAAAACCTAGCAAAAGACAAGAAATAACTAAGATCAGAGCAGAACTGAAGGAGATAGAGACACAAAAAACCCTTCAAAAAAATCAATTAATCCAGGAGCTGGTTTTTCAAAAAGACCAACAAAACAGACCACTAGACAGATTAATAAAAAAGAAAGAGAGAATAATCAAATACATGCAATAAAAGATGATAAAGGGGATATCACCACAGATTCCGCAGAAATACAAGCCATCATCAGAGATTATTACAAACAACTCTATGCACATAAACTAGTAAACTTGGAGAAATGGATAAATTCCTGGAAACTTGCATCCTCCCAAGCCTAAACCAGGATGAAGTCGAAACCCTGAATAGACCAATAACAAGGGAAGAAGTTGAGGCAGCAATTAATAGCCTACCCACCAAAAAAAGCCCAGGTACAGATGGGTTCACAGCTGAATTCTACCAGACATACAAAGAGGAGCTGGTACCATTCCTTCAGAAACTATTCCAAACAATCCAAAAAAAGGGAATCCTTCCCAAATCATTTTATGAGACCAACCTCATCCTGATACCAAAACCCGGCAGAGACTCAACAAGAAAAGAAAACTTCAGGCCAATATCCATGATGAACATAGATGCAAAAATATTCAATAAAATACTGGCAAACCAATTGCAACAGCATATCAAAAAGCTTATCCACCATGATCAAGTAGGCTTCATCCCAGGACTGCAAGGCTGGTTCAACATACACGAGTCTATAAACGTTATTCACCACATAAACAGAACCAAAGACAAAAACCACATTATTATCTCAATAGACGCAAAGACGACCTTTGACAAAATTCAACAGCCCTTTATGCTAAAAACCTTCAATAAACTAGGTATTGATGGAACGTATCTCAAAATAATAAAAGTTATTTATGACAAACTCACAGCCAAATATCATACTGAATGGGCAAAAACTGGAAGCATTCCCTTTGAAATCTGGCACTAGACAAGGATGCCCTCTCTCACCACTCCTATTCAATATAGTATTGGAAGTTCTAGCCAGAGCAATCAGGCAAGAAAAAGAAATAAAGGGTATTCAATTAGGAAAGGAGGAAGTCAAATTGTCTCTATTTGCAGACAACATGATTGTATATTTAGAAGACCCCATTGTCTCAGCCCAAAATCTCCTGACACTGATAAGCAATTTCAGCAAAGTCTCAGGATACAAAACCAATGTGCAAAAATTACAAGCATTCCTATGCACCAATAAAGAGAGCCAAATCAAGAATGAACTGCCATTCACAATTGCTACAAAGAGAATAAAATACCTAGGAATACAACTAACAAAGGATGTAAGGAACCTCTTCAAGGAGAACTACAAACCACTGCTCAACGATAAGAGAGGACACAAACAGATGGAAAAACATTCCATGCTCATGGTTAGGAAGAATCAATATCGTGAAAATGGCCATATTGCCCAAAGTAATTTACAGATTCAACACTATCCCCATCAAGCTACCAATGACCTTCCTCACAGAACTGGAAAAAACCACCTTAAACTTCATATGGAACCAAAAGAATGGCCACATAGCCAAGATAATACTAAGCAAAAAGAACAAAGCTGGAGGCATCACACTACCTGACTTCAAACTACACTACAAGGCTACAGTAATCAAAACAGCATGGTACTGGTACCAAAACAGAGATACAGACCAATGGAACAGAACAGAGGCCTCGGAGGCAACATCACACATCTACAACCATCTGATCTTTGACAAACCTGGCAAAAACAAGCAATGGGGAAAGGATTCCCTGTTTAATAAATGGTGTTGGGAAAACTGGCTAGCCATGTGCAGAAAGAAGAAACTGGAGCCCTTCCTGACACCTTACACTAAAATTAACTCCAGATGGATTAAAAACTTAAACATAAGACCTAACACCATAAAAACCCTAGAAGAAAACCTAGGCAAAACCATTCAGGACATAGGCATAGGCAAGGACCTCACGGCTAAAACACCAAAAGCAATGGCAACAAAAGCCAAAATAGACAAATGGGATCTAATTAAACTCCAGAGCTTCTTTACAGCAAAGGAAACAATCATTAGAGCCAAGCAGCAACCCACAGAATGGGAAAAAATTTTTGTAATCTACCCGTCTGACAAAGGGCTAATATCCAGAATCTACAAAGAACTAAAACAGATTTACAAGAAAAAAACAAACAAGCCCATTCAAAAGTGGGCAAAAGATATGAGCAGACACTTTACAAAAGAAGACATATATGGGCCAACAAACATATGAAAAAATGTTCATCATCACTGGTCATTAGAGAAA
>PVKV010037730.1:0-14549 GCA_004027835.1 Alouatta palliata
CACACTGGGGTCTGTCGGGGGGAAAAAGGGGAGGGACAGCAGGGGGTGGGGAGTTGGGGAGGGATAGCATGAGGAGAAATAACAGATACAGGTGATGGGGAGGAAGGCAGCAAATCACACTGCCATGTGTGTACCTATGTAACAATCTTGCATGTTCTTCACATGTACCCCCAAACCTAAAATGCAATAAAAAGTATATATATATAAAAAAAAAGTGAATTTTGTAAAATATGCAGACTATTAAATACCTACTGAATTGATCACTCTGAAAATGACCATGAAGTAATTACATTAAATTTAAATCCACCAGTGTTAAAATAATTTCCAAGCATGGCATATTGATAAATATTGGATACGATCTACATTATAAACTAATGTAAATATTATAGATTTGTGTGTTTACTATTTTATTGCTGCACATATTCTACATACCTATATTCCTTCAGCATATATTTAAACATTTTTATAAATATTTTTTGCTTATTTTACCAAAGATTTTAAGATATTTAAAGAAGAAAAATTAAGGATTGGACAATGAAAAGTTTGTATTGTAGGTTTTTTGAAAAGAGTTAAGATTACAAATTTAGTATTAAGTTGGTAGCTTTTACAGGGTTTTTTGGAAAATGCATGGAGTCAGGACTATTGCAACATACTGCATTATTTGAAGCATGAGTTATCGTGGGAGTTGGCAGAAAGAACTGGCAATGGAAGAATACTGCTATGGCTTCAATAATGCTGTTTCCTGAAAAATTCTTGTAGAAAGTTAATCCTTAAAGCAACAGAGTTAAGAAGCATGGCCTTTAGTAGACAATTGAATCATAAGGGCTCTGTCCTCATGAATGGGATTGGCACTCTTATAAAAGGGTTCAAAGTTAAAGCGAGTACTCTCTTAACCTTCCTAATATATAAAGATACAGTGTTCTTTCCCTCTCAGGGAAGCAACAATAAAGTGCTGTTTTGGATCAAGGGATGCCATTAGGAAAGGTCCCTCACCAGACATAGAACCTACCAATGGCTTTATTTTGTGTTTCCCAGCATCTAGAACTAAATGAGAAGTAAATTTCTGTTTGTTATAAATTACTCAAGCTAAGGTATTATGTTAATAACAGCACAAGAAGATCAACAGATACCTAAGAAACATATTTGGAAAGAAGAATTTATAGGGCTTGTTAATTCAAAAATAAATTTGAGATGATTTGTCAGGTTTTACGTTGAGGAGATTATGATAATGAAGATGCAAGTTACAGAAACAGGAACGTTGATAGTGGGGTTTTAGTTAAATGGAAGATGATGGTTTTATTTTAGATATTAATAGATATTTACTTTGCACTTAAATATGTCACATATACATAAAGGAAAGGGGATTGTGCTTGCTATTTTAGTACAGGGAATATGAAAATATACTTTTTAGCACTAAAACCAGCTATAAGACTAAAAAACATGTAAAAATGTAGAAACCCAAATTTTCATGGCTTAGATTTTCAAGTGGCTGTAGAGAATATTTAGTTGAGGTCTTTTATCAAACAGGAAGATAGATTATCAGCAACTTTAAATGATGCTTCTCATGTCTACACTGAGACATTTACAGAACTGGGACTGTAACCAACCTCTCATGGTACTCTGAGTTCAGAATTATTCCTTCACTATTATGCTGCCTTCCAATTTTGTGAGAAATAAACATCAATTTACTGTCTCTGGCTTTGAGCTGTATTTGATTCAGTCTATGCAAATTGGATTTCAGAAAAAATGTAGCAATGATTGTGGATAATATTTTACATTTTTAGGTGTTTTGTAATTTATAAAGACTTAGCATTGAATTAGATAATTTGGAATAATATAAACAGATATTTTAAGCTCAGATATCAAGTTGGAATTAAATGGACAAATAAAGTTATAGCTATATAAACACATCTATATAAATATTTTAAGAAAAACAATTCAATTAGGTTAAAGAGTTGCTTTTTAATAGCAAATATTAACATCAAATAACCCAGGTTTTACTATTTACCTAGTTTTCTTTTTTTTTTTTTTTTTTTTTGGAACCTGAGGGGAAAAGTATAGCTATTTGTTTGTAATGTGATTATAAAGTATTTAGTTTTATAACATCATATTCTTTAAAAATTAGTATGGCATGATGTGCAGTAAGATGGATCAGTTAAAGACATAATTCAAGTAGCTAGTTATTTTCTTCTTTACCAGGATAACCAGTGTACATCAATTCAAGTCAATTTCTAATGAAAATATTCTCTCTGAAGCTGTGGGCATAGAGTAAAAATATGCAACAGAAATCTTTTTATCTGAAGATAATTAAGACCGCACCAACATGTTAAATGCTCCAACGTGTTATAAAAAGTGATGGCAATATCACTGCCAATTTAAACACTCCATGTTATCATTTTAATTGCAATATAGTAACAGGATATTGTGATTTTATTAGTATATGTTAAAACTTTAGAAAGCTTGTGAAAAGTAGAGAATAAGAGTACTACATCTGGAAACAGACCATCTGGGTTTGAGTCATGCCTCTGTCCTTTTCAAATTGTGTGACCTTGTGGAAATTACTTTAGTCTATTTCTATTTTGTCTTCTGTTAATTAAGATTGATAATGTAATAATACTACTACCATCCAAACAACATTTCTGAGGGAATTAATTAAATTAATACCTTTTATGTGCTTAAAACTGTACCAAGAACAGAAAGCATTATCTAATTATTATTATTATCTTATTTTTTTTCTGTATATACTTATGCCAAGTTTTCATCATGTTAATAATGTAGAGAGAAAGATTTGGAAAGGCAGTATGACGTGTTGTAATGTAAGCAATTGAAAATACATACAATACCATCTTTAGAGCTACTCTGAATTTTTTCAAAGAAAGACTCAACATTACCTTTACCAAAATAATAATTAAAACTCATTTTCAAAACTTATATTAATGATGTAATCAGAATGAGAACTATTTATTCAACTCATATAAAATAATTTGATTTTGTATTTATGTTCAAAAATATTTAAACAGTGGAATTTATTTTCTTAAAGATGAATGAAGGCTCTATGTTCTGAATGTTTATTGGTATGAATAATTTAAATATTATTCATCTGTAGGCCATGGGGATTTCAGTGATAAATACATGTGCCCAAATTATGTATCTAAGGAAGAGTAACATGATTTTTCATACCAATGCATTTTACTTGTGAGAGCATAAGCGCTCAATGGTAACTCCTCAGTGTCACCAAAGCAAGCAGGATAGAAAACCCTAGCATTTTCTACCTATTTTCAAACTTTAAGTTTATTGTTTCATATTTTTAAATTACCTATAAACAAATATCAATTTATTCATATTTATTGTGAGCAAGATAATATACTAGAAAAAAACTGAGTATTGACAATGTGTTATCAATGACTGGATGGAAATATATCTATTTAAAAAATTAGTTCAAATTAAAATATTTATGCCTACCTCATCATTGCTAAATTTTTCTATAAACTTGAGATTATCATTTCTAAAGATTTTTACAAAGATGCATATTTTCCAAAATATTTATTCTAAATAGCTACACTTTTGTGTAATTTTATGAAAGCATTTCATGTATTTTACATTTATATCCTACAAGGTTTAAGTATTTTTGATGGAAAAAAATATTAAGTAACTATTTTAGAATTTAGGTTATGTTTATTTAATTATACCTGAAACCAAAAAGAAATAGTTGTGATGCATTTGCCTATTTAATTATATTAAATTTCCAAAGTTTCTAGTAGTGTTTGGGTTGTAAAATACTTCCAAATAAAATACAAGCATCACTAGTATATAGTTGCAACCATTGCATCAACTTATTTTAAGAGAAATTTACTTCTTTGTCTTTTTGCTACATTGTAAAGGAGGTAAAAATTTCAGGTTAGAGATATATTAGTGAATAAATAAAATTACATCACATGCAGAATATTTTATTTAATAAATCTCTGTGAAATTAGAGCATCAAATATTAGAATGTAAAATGGACCAGGACAAAATGATGCATTTCTATTTAACTGTATACTATGTAAAATAGATTTGAGTTAGTGCTAATCTCTTTGTCTCTAGCCCTAGTAAAGTTGGAAGATTATTTTCCTTGTCTTTAAAGTTATAGGTACATGTTTCAAGGTTCAAAAAACACAATGGAGTTTTTGAAGCATTGTCAGGCATAGCAACTTGAATTTATGGGCCAAATAACTATTTTTAGAGAGAAGTAATAAATTGTCATCCTGTAGTCTTTCATTTTTTTGTTGCTTATGAATTACTCACATTTAATAGGTCCAAGATTCTGATTTAATTTTTTCCTCAGTCATTTTTGTATTATATTGATGAAGTATTTCTTGTGTTCAAAGAATACAAGGTTTCAGTAAATAATTAAATTAACAACATTTATTTAAAAATAAAAAGTTTTTTTTCATTTAATTCCTTCCATAGATAAATGTATTTATCCCTTTGAGGAAACATTATGGGTGACATTTTCTGAAAACTTTATCATTTTATAAATATGATATTTTATCAAATTTAGCCAGATAAAAAGTCCTAGTGTTAAAGTTTGTTTTTCCCTAACTTCTATAAATATAGTCTTGTCTGCTTTTCAATACTGTAGATAAGAACTTTGTTATCAACTATAACTTCAACTTTTGTAGATAAAAACATGTTCTCTTTCTCTAAATTTTTGTCTAACTCACAAAAATTCTTAGTAATGTATGTACAATTTTAAATATCATTTTCCATTAATAAATAATGGCTTTGACATAATTCTGTGAAAGATACATTTGAATCTGATTTTGTTTCAAATTTTTTAATTTGGTTGATACTCTGTACTTTTTGATAGTAATTTTGTAGCAAGTAAAAAGTACAACTCAACTAATAATATTATTGTTCTTATTAATATATTTCTATTAATGTTATACAAAAATAAATAAAAATAAAGTTAAAAATAAACTAAAATGCAATTCAGAAATGAAAGATAAGTTAATTAACTATCTTTAACAAGTTAGAATATAATTTTAAATAATAATGAGAGTACTTTATTACTTTCTTAAACTCATATTTACTGAAGGTCAGCTATTGCATTACAGGTGCTGTTAAAGTACTGAATAATGTAGCAGTACCTAAAAGAAAGTATTTGATTCCAAATATTCAGTTGGGAGGATCCAGACAATAAACACATTAACAACAATGATAACACAAACATATATTTAATTAGAATTTTTAAAGACTAGGAATGGCTGGATAGTCTCCTGGGTGGGCAGCTTTATCATATGTAGGCACAGGCAATATTTAGAAGTCATATGAACAACTGAGACTCAATTGTGGTTTGCTGAATGGAGAGTAAGTGAAATATGTTTTAAAATGAAAAACAAAGAAAACATGTTTTTGTGGATGAACAATATATTTATTTGTTCTTCCATTTTATTTTTTATATCTATTTCATGTATTATGAGCAACATAATTCTATTGATTATTTTGGTTAAGGAAAAAAGTAGAATGACAATCGTTCCCTCTATGATGATCATACCACTTTTTGTTTGGTTTCTTACAAACCACCTCCTTTTGGAATACACCGTGGTTAGATTTGTGTATATGATTGTGATGTGCAGCAGAGCTTTTGGAAAACAGTTCAAAGCTCAGGCAAAATTTAACTCTTCCAAACTTAGTCTTCATTATGTGTTTTCAGTAACATTTTGGGGGAAGGGTGATGAGTGGCTAAAATTCATCTGCCTGTACCATTTTTGTGGCCTACACTTTCGATAATTACCAAATGAATAAATATTTAAGTAAAATTATTCTCCATAAAAAACCATAAATATAGTAAAACTTTTAGTCCCATTTTTATCTTCTGGCATTTGTATAAATGCATTTCTATTATGAATTCCATAAAAATAAATTTAAAGGCCGTAATTTAAAGATTTTTTAACTAAATCTTACTTGAAACTATATGGGATGAAATTAACTTAACGTTATGTCTTTTTCTGTCTAAATAGATCTGGAATGTCATTTCCTTTGGACCTACTGGAAATTTAATAAGCGCAAGTGTTTGGATCTGGGACTAGATTAAAAGGACAATGTGACTTTTCACTGCAACACTGTTGTCATCTAGATAGGAGTGACATGAGCATGGCATCAGCCACCTGCCTGAAGACAAAATGGGGCCAATTGGCACATGTACAAAATAGACATTTTAAAGCTCATTAGGAAAAGAGCTGGCAAGCAACAGTCATTTTCCCTCATAAAAATCCCTTGATCTTTTTAGAAGAAATGTCTTTTAATTGTATGTAGGAGTTCAAATGGACTACAAACTATCACAGTATATCAAATCTCTATGCAATCTTACTCCTGCTTAAGTGTAACATTTCCATTATTTCTAATTTAGTTAATTACACTGTACCCACCTAAATTCACTTGGCAGTTTTCATTGGATGTAGCAGTTAATTGCCTTGTTCCAAAGTGACATTATTGGGAGCTGTTAAAGTACTACTGTTCTTAAATTTAGAATGGTTGCTTTCAATTTTGCTGGAATGGGTTCCTGGGTCTGTGTCTTAGAAGCCATTTAAAAGTCTAGAATCTATATGTTTTAATTCGGTTCTAATAGTTTTAACATGCTAGTTAAGATGTATACTTGCTCTTGCAATTATTTATCCTTGATCACACTTTTTTTGCATTAAGGTAGTGTAAATTAAGTTCCAGTATTTTCTTTTATTTTGGAAGATATATTTATGGTATAAATGTGTATTGGCAAATAGCTAAAAAATATGGTAGGAATTATATAAAGAGGAATGTTTTTCATTAAATCTATATGTTTTAATTCAGTTCTAATACTTTTAACATGTCAGTTAAGATGTATACTTGCTCTTGCAATTATTTATCCTTGATCACACTTTTTTTGTATTAAGGTAGTGTAAATTAAGTTCCAATATTTTCTTTTATTTTGGAAAATATATTTATGGTATAAATGTGTATTGGCAAATAGCTAAAAATATGGTAGGAATTATATACAAGAGGAGTGTTTTTCAATTATAGTATAGAATTTAAACAAAATGTATAGTAATGGTAATCTGACACAGGTTATATTTTCTACCTGTTAATTAAGCATAAATATGGCACACATTATATAAATGATGACATTTTGCTTTTATATAAAAATCAGACACAATGTATTCTGGGAGTCAGGTACAGAGAAGGAAAAAAATGAACTATAAAAAAGAAAAAGTCAGCTCCATAACCACATTTGAGACTCCTTAACCTATGCTGATAAAGTGGATTTTTCCAGACCTTTAGCAAGAAGTGGCTAAGAATATAGAACTAAATGGTGACTAAATTTTGACCACAAACTGGTGGTCTCTCTGTCTCTTTCTCCAAAGCTCCCAGCCAGAGCAGAGAGTAAAACCAGCAACTGTTCCCTTATTACTGCTGACTGGGCACTTTTGTTGGTACCTGAAGCACAGGCTTCTATAAACTCATTTATTTTATTTTATCATTTTTTTAGACTTTTATTTTAGGTTCACGGTGCATGTTCAGGTTTGGTATATAGGCAAATTACATGTTGTGCAGATTTGGTGTACAGATTATTTTGTCAGCCAAGTGATAAGCACAGCACCTGGTAGTTTTTTGATCCTCACTTTCCTTCCACCCTCAACCCTTAAGTAGGTCTCAGTATCTATTTCTCCCTTTGTTGCGTCCACACGTACTTAATGCTTGTCTCCCACTTATAAATGAAAACACCTGGTATTTGGTTTTCTGTTCTTACATATAAACATATTTGAAAGAAAGAGAAGACAACATTTAACTTAATAAATAGGGGGTATTTTCTTTGGGTTTCTGGCAATTATCCTATGGATCTCCCAACAGGAGGGTAAGAACTGCAGTTTCTGCTCTCCCAACTCCAGATGCCATTTTGTTAAATACTTAACTTTGATGTCAGCTCCAATGACAATCGAAATAACCAGTTATCTTTCCTTCTGCAGCATTTCTTTCCATCTTATATTCTAGCCAATTAATTACAATTAATATGGAAACTTTTATCCAGCATTCAGACAGTTAGACATCTTTTTCTCCTTTAAATTTTATCTACTATCGCTTTAGCACAATAGCCCTTAAAACTGCAGATCATTTCTGATCTTCTAGGCAAGAAGTAATATTCCTTTTTAGATTTTTAAAAATATTTAGTTATTATAAATACATAATTGTTGTATGTGTTCATGGAATACACAGGATATACTGATACAAGCATATAATGTGTAATGATCAAACCGTGGTAATTGTGATATCCCTCACCTTAAATATTTGTCATTCCTTTAGTTAGGAAAGTTCCAATTCAACTCTTTTAGTTATTTTGAAATATAATATAAATTACTGTTAACTAGAGAAGCCCTAGTAGCATAACGCTACTAAACACCATAGTCAATTCCTTCTATTTAATCATGTTTTACCATTAACCATCTTCCCTTTACCTTCACCCTTCTCTATCCTTCTCAGATTCTGATAACCATCATTCTATTATCTGTCTCCATGTACTATTCATAGTAGCCAAGATACAAAATTAATGTAAGTGTCTATCAATGGATGAGTAGATAAAAGATGTTGTACATATACACAATGGGCTATTGTTCAGCAGTATAAGAGAATGAAATTCTGTCTTTCGCCACAACATAAATGGAATTGGAGAACATTATGTCAAGTAAAGTAAGCTAGATACAGAAAAAGTAAAAAGTATTCTTTTAACTGACCCAATTGTTAGTTTTTACATTTAATATCCATCTTCTACCTTCTATTGTTTGTCCAGAAAGTTTATATCTCCTAGACTGTGTCTCTCACAGTCCCAATAATTACTCATTTCATTTTTCCTAATGGTCACAGCATCAGGTTAATAAATAAATTATCAATTACCTTTTTCAAATGTATTTCAGAGATTATTTAATGATATGCTTCATCTCAACCATGTACCAACTTCTAATGCTGGTACCTGACAATAGACTGACTTAAGTAAGAACTCAAAACTGAAAGTTCATTTCTAATCAGAGCTCGCTTTTGGCCAATCTGGAATAAGTTATTCTGTTTCCTCTTCCTGGACTCATTTAGGTTAGAAAACCTAGGAAACTGACCTTGAGATGCATACTAGCTGGCAGAAAGTATATTAGGGCATGCTTTCAGAGAGAGGGGAGACTAAAAGAATAGAAAAATTGACCTGCAACTAAAATCCAATGAATTTCTCAGATAATCCAAAATCTGGCTTGAATGCCAAAGGTCCTTTAGAGTTGTCCTGCTTTAAGGAAATGGAAAAGAGACATTTGTGCTTCCAGCTCAGTTCATCATCCCGCAGATGAGTATAGCCATAAGTAAGAAAGTTGCAAAATCTTTTCAGTAGGAAACTAACCCAGGAAGTTTCATTCTTCAGCAGCCAAAACCAATGGTAGCTGAAGAAAAGGGTATCTAGATTTTAAAGCATTTGCTTGGTAGCACATCCACTATATGTGAGATTCCTCTCCATTCACATAAATCTGCCACCTATATGAGGATTCATTCCTTTCATATTTGGGAGTTGGACTTACCCACACCTGTATCAATTATACAGTGGTATGGGGAGATCTCTCTTCTCTCTTTGTGTTTCACCACACTTGGTCTCACCACTGCCTTCAAGTTGTGGAATACCTTTACAAAGATAATAACACTTTAAAAATCCTCTAACAACACTCTTTGTGGGTATGGCAGATTATCACTAATAAATTACATTTACTTTTTTTACATGTAGCAAATTCTTCTCAAATGGAAATTTAATTCGTTTGAAAATTCTACTGAACATTATTTACTTTACATATTTTAATATAAACATCAAACTACAATGGAAAGATAAAGAATAGGTGTTAAACCTTTACTTTTTATGCATCTGCATTAGTCTGTTTTCATGCTGCTAATAAAGACATATCCAAGACTGAGAAGAAAAAGAGGTTTAATGAACTCATGGTTCAATGTGGCTACATGGATGGCAACAGGCAAAAAGAGAGAGCTTGTGCAGGGAAACTCCCCTTTTTAACACCATCAGATCTCATGAGCCTTATTCACTATCACCAGAACAAGATCGTAAAGACTTGCCCTCTATTATTTAATTACCTCTCACCAGGTTCCTCCCAATAATGTGAGAATTCAAGATGAGATTTGGATGGGGATATAGCCAAACCATATCAGCATCTCATTACTGGAAAGAAAACTGGGTATTTAAAAGAAAGTCCCTGGGATAGCCGTAGGACTGAGGAAGGAAGGAGTCAATGACTTATATAAGTGACAAGGTGAAAACAATTTTAAAAGGCCTGTTTATCTTAAAATCATTTTCCTAAAACCTAACCATTATTTACACTGTCATAAAAATACAAAAATAAAGTCTAAATAACTTTTTAATAAAAGTGAAATTGAAACAAAAAATTATTTATTGAACTAAATAATAGCTCCTAGCAGCAAGTGAATTCAGGCAATATGTTTATTAAGCATTTCTATATTAAAACATTAAATTAAAATAAAAAGTGGCACAGATGATTGACTTTCACAAAATATCACATAAAACTGGGTCAGAAATATTAAGACACATATTTAGGCAGTGGATTCATATATTAGGGGTCTATTAACATTACAACTTGAAGTAAATATCATCTTTAGTGGTGAGTTGGAGCAGATTCCAACAGAGTTATTTTGGGATTCAGGTGCAGTGGAGAAAAGATGAACTATTTGTTTCTTCAAAAATGTGAACTACTATTTTGAGAAAAATTCAGTCTTGGTTGCCTACACTGTTTCTGTCTATTTCTTGTTTCAAAAACAAGTTTATTGTGTTTTTTTTTTCAGCTATGAGGTTAATTTAACCCTAAAGGTTTTAATGTAGCACTCAGCACAAATGTGTAATAAGAGATCCCTTAAGTAGACTGATTCCACTCTTCCGTGGATTTACTCAATTTTGCTTTTTCTTTGAAAGACATGGCCCTTTGCTTTCCTATTCCTTAATATCACATTTAACACTCAAGAGTAAATGTTTAATACCAACATCTGGCTCTTGTTATCTAAAAAATAAAAGCCCAAACTTCCTCTTTGATTATCTTTTAAGGATAAAAATAATTAAAAATTTTATAAAATATAAAAATATTATACATCAGCTGGCACAATATACATGATAGTAATGAGATATACCCTTGAGTTTATGTGAGGTGATTATTTACATTTGTAAGCCTATTATATTATATAATCTTGTAAAATGTATTAACTTCTTCAGAGACAGAGCTAAAGATAATTTTATCTTATGTGTGTGTATATGTGTATGTCTGTAGGTGCCTATTGTAGCAGTTATTTATGCTATAAAATTTAAAATTTATAAATGATTTTTAGGACTATTAAAGTTCAAAACCTAAACAGCATCAAAATTAGTTATTTATTTAAGAAATAATTCATTATTTGATTTATGTTATCCCGATTCAATTTTTTAACGACCATAGTATAACCTGGATAACTAAAGACCTCACTAGTATTTGGAGGAAAAAAGTGTTATTAATGTCAGTACTCTAATTTTGTTTTCATAATGGATCAAATATTGTTCTCCAAAAGTGTATATCCATGTTTAAATTCTCCACCATAAACAAAAGCATTTGTTACAACTCCCAAAGTCATCTTAACTGCACCCACAAGTTCACCTGTGCTGCCATTAATTGTTTGCTTTCAAACTTTGCCATTTCTGAAATAAACACCTTCGGATGAGACTCTGGTTCACTGGATTGTCTCACACTACTCTTACTCTTTACAGTTTTTTTGCTGAGTGACACGACAGCTGGTGTACTTTTCCCTGCAAGGATTTAGGTCTCTTTTGAGGGGCAAATTTCTACTAATTTACTACACTCATAGTATTAAAACTCATGGTGTTTGAGGTTTCCTGGGCATCCTAAAATGGGAATACATTTTTCAGGGTTGAGTTCATTGGTAGTTGTAAGAGTAGTTGAGAAGGTATTTATTTCAATAGCAAGGCTGCTTTGGTGCTGAAATGGTAAAAGTTTGTTTGCACAGTTGTTTCAGCACACACACACACAAATTCACAGCTCCCAGTTTTGCTAGAATGCACACTCTGGTTCACATTGGTAGTTCAGCTGCTCTGTGGTACAAAAAAGTCACTGATCCACTTCAACTTCCATGGCTCGCTGTGTTTAGTCAGTATTCCTATATGATGAACTTTCTTTCATGCACTCTGTGCAGACAATTTGTTGGCTTTCAGATACATTTCCTACTCTATTCTTACTCTGCTCTGTATTGTGGCTGAAAGAGGGAGAGGCTGACACCTGAAAGAATCAGTTTTACAAGTTCCTTTGTAAAATGGCATCCAACTGTATTCAGTCCATGGAAAGCACCGGGAAGAGAATGTAAAGCCAAAGAAATGGAAAAGTCTGGTATTTCTTGTTCTTTCTGCTTATGGTTGCATCACTCTAACTAGTAGCCAGTGGCTGCATTTCCAACATGTTTTCAGCACTTGATAGAGAGATCCAATTTTGATGGACCCACCTCTTTCAAGAATCCCCTGTTGTGATGCTGGCATCCACCAGGTGATCTGAGTTTGGGGGCACAGGCAATATCTTCTCCTCCCTGTGTCTCCTTAACCCTAAAGATTACAAGAATTCACTGCTATTGTTAATCTCTGGTCTGCTCCATCATTTCAAAGTGCTCATTACCTGTGTATCCAGTTCCCTGTATTTTACTATCTCTGCTTGAAATATCTAAAGGAATCCATGTTTTGTGTCTGGACTTCAACTGAAACACACTGAGTAGTGTGCTGTTAATATTTACCAATCCATTCAACTGGAGTAGAAATTTGTCCTGAATGATTTGTAATATTTGCCAACTTTCAGGGTGTAAATTCACTCATTATGGTTAATGTTAAGGTACTGAGATGGTGCCATAGAACCTGGACTTGGGAAGAGGTGAGCCAGCTCCAACACTTTGCAGTCACACTATAGTCATCAGCTACATTATCACTGATCATGTTCTTCTATCTTATAGATATTTCTGAATTTTAAGAATTAACATTCTTGCTACATTGTAAAATCTAATAGGATTTTTTCCTCAATGACAATGAGGTAAATACAAATTTGGCTAGGAGTTAAAGTTTATCCAATCCTAACTGATAATTCTGCCCAATATCAGATAGAGCAACACTAGTTTCCTTTGTATATGGAATGCATCAGTACGTTATAACTACATCATCTTAATCCTTCACCTTAAGAGCAAGAAAATTCAGTGATGAGAAAATATGGCTTTTTTGCCTTCAGAATTTGATTAAGACATAAAATTAGAAGAAAAATTTATTAAAATTGATTTTAAAATTGTAACATTGTCAACAGTTACACTTAATGCCTCATTTAAGGAATTTACATGTAACATATGTAAATTGATATTTGTAGATATAGCATATATGGATCTTAAATCACTCCTTACATTTTTAAATTTTGGAGTATAGTAACTATCAACAATACTTCTCCAAGAGAGAAAAGTTTAGCTGAATGCTTTTCTTGCATCATGAACTGTGCTAAGACCTTTGCGTGCGTAATCTCAACTGCCAGTTGATATTTGATTCAGGAATCCTACTACTGGATATTTACCTCCCCATACCTCACGGAAAAATATTGTATCAAAAAGATACCTGTACTTGTATGTTTATTTCGGTACTATTTACAGTAGCAAAGATATGCAATCAACCTCAGTGTCTATCAACAGCTGATTGCATAAATAAAATGTGATATATATATACAATGAAGTATTATTCGGCCATATAAAAAATAAAATTATGTCTTTGCTACAACAGGTATGGAACTGGAGGCCATTACCTTAAGTGAAACAATTGAGACACAGAAAGCAAAATACTGCTTGTTCTCACTTATAAATGGGAGCTAAATAATATGTATACATAGGCATAGAGAATGATATAAAACGTAGACTCAGAAGGGTGGGAGGGAGTGGGAATAGAAGAAGAGAAATTACTTAATGGGTAACATGTATTTTTTTGAGGAATCAGTACCCTAAAAGCTCTGACTTGGCCAGTATGCAATCTATGCATGTAACAAAATTACTCTTGTATCTCATAAATGTATATAAATAAATAAATGATAGCAGAATCTTACAAAGCAAATATTTCTATTTATGCTGTTTGGTAAATAATAAAATAGGCACAAATAAGTTTAGAAAATCTGTCAAATTATATACCTAGCAGTCAACAGATATCATTTTATTATGTTAATTTCATCCTAGAAATCATTTTTAGCCATTGTGTTTTATAATCTCTGACCCATCATATATCATCACTATATTTAATATACTGCTCTGATTCTAGTGATTGATAGATAACAACACTGGCAAATTTATCATCTCACACAAGAGGAAAATCTAACCCTAAGCTAAAATGGATTTCCAAAATGGTGCCTTAATTGTTGAATATCTTGTCCTTTTATTTTTGTTTTTTCTTTTCTAAAATTTTTCTTTCTTTCTTTCTTTCTTTTTTTTTTTTTTTTTTTTTTTTT
>PVKV010037731.1:0-14548 GCA_004027835.1 Alouatta palliata
AAAGAGGAACAAAAAGGGAAGTACATAGCTAGGGGCCATAAAAGTAAGGAGGGTCAAGCAAGCAGGCGATTTTTCTTTATCTATTGTGTAGGGATTTACATTTGAGAAGGTAACATTCTTTAAGGTCAGGAAAAGCAACTTTCTTTAAAGGTCAAGCAAAACTCATAGATCTTAAAGGTAACAATCTTCAAGAGACATGGGACAGTTACAGGGCTTAGATAATGTTTAGTAAACAGAGTCATAAAACTAGCCCAAAACGGGTACCAAGATAAAACACAATGTCTTAGTAAAACCACACAGCCATCACCGAGCCATTGTGCCAGTGTCAGGGAGTCTGAGATAACTTCTACAAAATCATCCATCTTTAGTTCCTGCTTTCCCTTAGCTTGACTGCCTCCGGGAGGGGGAGATATGTCTGGGCTCAAGCTCATATTATGGCGGAGGCACTGTCAGGGGGCCTCTACGCTGGAGTGTTCCCCATAATATCTCTATTTTATCTTTTAGAGAGGAAATAAGAGTATCTGGAAATTAAACTCAGTTCTACTCAATTTCAAAGCTCATGTGCTTTCCTTTACAATACATGCATTAAATCTTCTACAAGCAATGATTCTGATCATTCTACTTTGTTATTTGAACAACTAGAAGCAGAAAATATCCATATGCAGTTTTCATTTTTGAATAATCTCGTAATATCTTATTTTGAATAAGGCTTACCATTATTTCTTGCACTGAAATCTAGGTACTTCTGATCAGAAAAATACATATATTTCGTTTGTTACCATGTGGAAGCAAAAGTAAATCCATCTTTTATGTTAATCTACCATGTTTATTTCTGGCATTGCCTCCTAATCGCCCCTAGTATAAGCACATGTAGTTACCATAAATCTTGCCCTTAGATTATAGCAACTGTGATGTTATCACACAAATTATAGCGACATGCATAGCATTCTTACCTGTTCCGGAGAGTTGCCTTGAACTGTCTCTTTCAAAAAATACACACTCTTTCCCTATGGTATATAAGTCCTGGGTCTAGAGAACAATGGTGCAGAAATCTGTCAAACTGCCACCTAAGACTACACAACTTTCTATAAGTTCCCCAATAAATCACCCTCTACTGAAAAGCTAAATTTGTCTGCCTCATTCTGTGATTTCTCAGCTCCTTCTGTGTTTGGGTGTCATTTTGTATATACTGCCTTTTCTTGGGAGAGTTGATGAACCAGTCAGAAGGAGTCTAAGAACCGAAATATGGGCAAAGGGAAGGACACATTAGCAGGGAAAGTCCTGAGGTGGCCCTCCTTATCCATGTGGGGTGGTGTTTTCTATCTGCTACATGCCTGTGGATCACCACACAAGTATAGTGGAAAGTTGTATGACCCACTGAGGGAAGGAAGGTCACCAGGTTGTGGCAACTGTGGGTTGGCCACTGTTATGTGCCATGGGAGTGACCACAGAAGCATAGTTTGTTGCTCAGGCAATGATATGAAAACTAGTAGGAGAATTACAGTTAGAAAAGGATGTAAGGACCTCTATGTCTGTATTGGTATCTAGTCTTAAGGAGAAGCTCAAAACTCAGGAGATGCAATTAGAAACCCTTGCCTGCTACTCCACTTTGTATATCTGGGAGAAAGGAAATGTGCTGGCTGAAAGTGTGAGCTATCCTTGCTAAACTGACCTGGGATGCTGAGATGTGAAATCTTTGGGAATCAATTGTGAGTTAGATGAAGAAGAGTTATCTTTCAGGAGCAGGATAATTATCCTCCCCTTTTGAGAGCAAGACCACTCGCAGTGGAAAACAAAAGCCCAGCACATGCAGCTGGGCAATAATAGATGGCCTTTTCAGGAAAACTTAACTATTCACAAGAACCTCAGTAGAATTTTTATTGGACATAGCGAAAACTTTTCAACAGCTGCTGAGAGGAAGCTTAGCCACACTGTTGGTGGTCTGTGTGACACTGAGGAGAATGACATCTCCCCAGCAAGGAATGAAGCTGAATAAAGTGAGTAATATGACCATTCATCCTGCTTTGAGACAGTGTTTGCATCATTCTGAAACTCTCTAAGAAAATCATAGTCTTATGGACTTGGTTTTACTGACTATGAGAAAAGTTTGGCCTAAGAAAGGGAAATTATTTTGTCAGATGGTGGCATGGCAAACTCTGGAGAAATCACAGAGTAATTTAGGGAGTTAGATATGTTTCAGGCCATTGATGCCCAATAATTTGCAGGATGAGATAAGGCTGTGCTTAACATGGGCATGGAAAATAAATTGTTGCAATGTGCCCATTGGGAGTGGCATGGCCTCTCCTATTCCACCTGAGCCCTTTCCTGGGATGACATGCGTAGGACATGGGAGAAACCATAGCTAATCTTGGAAAAACTAAAAAGGGAAGAGTTAAATTCTGATGGGTTACTAAAGGAATAGGAACAAAGGAGAAAAAGGGAGCCATGTCTGCCAGACTAAGAAAAAAAAGCCTAAATGGCCCAGGTAGGACTTCCAGGAAACAAAGGTGATATTATCTGATCTCAGATGGGGCAGACAAAGAAAAGATAGATTCGGAACCCCATGCTTTATTAGTGGGCCTTTGGAAAGACCTTATTCCCGATCAAGGGTTCAGATCCCTTCCCAGAATCCTGCCAGACAAGGGAAAAAAAGAAAAAGAAACTCCACATAAAAGAATCCCAATTGCTATGCCTTAGGAGTTGATGATTCCCCTTCCTAGGGACTAGAAGTATGGTCAAGGTTGCCTTCCTATATGAATAATAGGGAGTTACCAGAGGCCCTATATGGAGCTCATAATCTATTAGCATCCAAAAACCCAGCAGAGAACCTTAGCTTTAGTGGACATGGGAGCAGAACGTACTTTAATTCAAAGAAATTCAGAAAGCCACCCTGGTAAGTAACCAGTTATAGACAATCCAGAGTCAAAAATCCAAGTGAAACAAACTCTTCTCCTCCTTAGGATTGCGCAGAGTGCCCCAGTAGTTCTCACCCTGCTTACTATACTGTCTTTATTTAACCTATTCAGGAAAGCATCGTGGGTATGTATGTCCTTTAGGATGCACAACACAAACATATGTGGAGAAATTCTACCTATAAGATTGTGCTGTGAAATGTATTTTAAGAAGGGAAGCAAAATGGAACTTGTACAATTCCCTCCTCCACAACATATTATTAGTGTGAAACAATTCCATCTTTCTGGTGAGACAGAAGAAATTACAACCATTAAACAGTAACTGACCAAAGTAAATTTTATTTGGCCAACCCAGAGCCATTTCAATAACCCTTTATGGAGGGAAGAAAAACCAAGTGATACTTGGGACAGGACAATGAACTACTGAGAACTAAATAATGTGGTTCCTGAGATACATGCCATTGTGCCTAATACAACTCAAGTGATAGAACAAATAATAGAGGATATAGGAACTTACCATGCAGTGTTAGATTTGACTAATGCCTCCCTCAGTATTCCTTTACACCTTGACTGACAAAGGGAATTTGCTTTTACTTGGAATGGCCAATAATGAGTATTCCAAGTGTTGTCCCAGTATTATCTACATAGTCCTACTATTTGTCATGAAATGATTGCTAAAGATTTAATTTTATGTCCAGTGCCACCTGCTGATAAACAGTTTGGTGACATTGATGATATTGTCCTAACCTCTGAAGGCTTGTCATTGCTACAGCAACAGCTCAATGCATTGTGCACCCTATTTCAATCTAGAAAATGGGCCATCAACCCACAAAAGATAAAAGGACAATGCCTGGCTATAAATTCCCTAGGGGTTACCCAGTTGGATAAGACAGATTGACACAGGATTCTTTGGTGCCGCTTCACCAGCTGGAAATCACCACAGCTGGCAATGCCTCTGTTTGGGCTTCCTTCAGCTCTAGGCTCGCCACAGAGCTTGTGCGGCCCACTTGGCCCAGCAGGCTGCACTCAGCTTGTGCTACCAGCCCAGATCCAACATTAGCCCATTCTCATGCTGCTAATAAAAACATACACAAGACTGGGCAATTTATAAAGGAAAGACGTTTGATTGGTTCACAGTTCAGTGTGGCTGGAGAAGCCTCAGGAATCATAATCATGGTGGAAGGGGAAGCAAATATGTTCTTCACACGGTGGCAGCATGGAGAAATGCTGAGCAAAGTGAAGAAAAAACCCCTTATAAAACCATCAGATCTTGTGAGAACTTACTATCACCAGAACAGCATGGAATTAACCGCCCCCATGATTCAGTTACCTCCCATTGGGTCTCTCCCACATGTGGGGATTATGGAAACTACAATTCAAAATGAGATTAGGTTGCTGATGCAGCCCATGCACAGGGACTTCACACTCAGCACATGGCTGAGCCTGGAGTGCCACAGTTTTCGCATTGGGTGCTAGAGTCTGGACAAGGAGGAGGCAGCAGTGACCCAAAACTTGGAGATGTCAGCAGCCAAGGAGCCCCACGGGATGTTACGACTCTTGCCCGGGGATTCCGAGGTTTGAGCCCCCAGGAAGCATTACAGCTCAATTGTGTTACAGTTCGTTCATGTTACAGCTCATTTGTGTTACAGCTCGTTCTCTCCTGCTGTTCGCATGCTTTGGCAAACAAGGGTGTGTCACAGCTCATTTGGTCCTTTCACCCTGCTCTGGCCTGTGTGTGGCTCCTGGGCTGGGCTGGCCCTGCTGCTGCTTTTCATCCTGTGGAGCAGCCGCCCAGCACAAGCAGAAGGTGGAAAGTTTACAGTGTTATAACTCCTTTCACTCCGCCCTCCCATTTGCTGGGTTCTATGTTCTTGTCCTGCATCCAAGAGGAATGAGGCACATGGACACTGGAGAGTGAGCAAGGCAAAGAAGGGTTTTACTGAGCAGCAGAAAAGCTCTCAATATGAGAGGGGACCTAAAGTGGGTAGCTGTCTGTGTGACAGGGGGCCTGAAAGCGGGTGGCACAAACTTGTAGCTGAGTCCAGGATTTTTATGGGCTCAAAATGTGGGAATGTGGGTTGATTTGTCCATGGGTGGGCCTGGAAAAAGCACCATTTCATTGTCTAAAAAGCACTGAGGAAGTTCTCACTCCAGTCATGGACTCATCCAGAACTAGCAGCACAGTTTTTAGACTTTAAGGTGTCTTTGGCTTGAAGGTTGGGTTTCACCAGGAACCGTCCCTATCTGCATAGGAATTTGTCTGTCTCCTACTCCTATCAATACCTTATCCTAGGAGCAGTTATTGACAAAATACAGGTTTTCATGTTTAAAATAATTAAACAGGCCAGGCGTGGTGGCTCATGCCTGTAATCTCAGCACTTTGAGAGGCCGAGGTGGGTGGATCATTTGAGGTCAGGAGTTCAAGGCCAGCCTGGCCAACATGGTGAAACCACACCTCTACTAAAAATACAAAAATTAGCTGGGGGTGGTGCCAGGCTCCTGTAGTGCCAGCTACTTGGGAGGCTGAGGCAGGAGAATCTAACCTGGGAGGCAGAAGTTGCAGTGAGCCAAGATTGTGCCACTGCACTCCAGCTTGGGTGACAGAGCAAGACTCTAAATAAATAAAATAAAGTAAAATAAAATAAAACAGTTAAACAGTTACAAAGTTTCCTAGGTGTTTTGAAATATTGGCCGGCTGTTATTCTATATTTAGCTCAATGTTTGTATACCCCACACCAACTGATAAAGAAGGAATCTAGTTGGTGCTCAAAGAACAAGAGGAAACCTTTGAGAAGACTAAAATACTAGCAACTTAGACAGACCTAAGTTCCCCCTTCTTAGGATACGAATGTCTTTGGATGTGATCATAAGCTCTTAGGAAACAAGTTGGGACCTCTGGCAAGTCCAGCATAGGAAAACAGTTCACCTTTCACTACTCACTGGTCCTGAAACCTACCATTTTCCAATTGAGCAATGGCTCCTGGGACTACACAAGTTTTGCAACAGGTTGAAACCATAACTGATGTTTTCTTGGTCACAGTGAGAACAGGCCTCCTTATTAAAGGCTGGATAAAAGGGTTGTTTATCAGGCCTATATTGGGTATTTCCTAGACCTCCAGTTTACAAGAGTGTCATGCATACATGCAACATCATAGCACCCTCTCCACAAGTCCTTTGAGAGATGAACTGCATGCTATTTTAGGACCAGTACTCTATGAGACCAGTGCTACTTCTATTGTGGAAACCCCACAGAAGATGCCTCTAATCATATGTGAAGGCACAGCCTCCATTCTTGTAAACACATAATTCTCAGATGGGTTGAGCTGAGATACTCCTTGTATATGGATGGCAGTAGCTGTACAACCTCAGACAGATACTATATTGTTTGAAATGAGAATGCAACAGAGCAGGTAATGGGCAGAACTCTGAACTTGCATGGTCTGTTTGTGCCCATACACAATAGCCTACAGTTTTCTATGCAGTCAATTGGGCAAAATTTAAGGGTCTTACAGCTTAGCTTGCCCAGTGAACTCAAGATGATGGGTATGTGCTTAAAAACCACTAATGGAGAGCTGCCATTTGGAAAGACGTTTGGGAGAGGCTATAAGAACCCACTGCAAGCTTGCTTGTGTATCATGTTTTGATACATTCATCAGATTCACCTCCAAGTAATATGAAGGAGATAACTTAGCAAAGATTAGAACACTACCTCCCTCCAAATCATCTGAGCTAACTGATTTGGTACATAAACATAGTGGGCATTGGTACATGACTGAGCTGGCGAAGAGCAAAAAGCATAGGACTTCCCCTCCACTATACAGATTTAGGGGCAGCAATAGCCAACTGCTTAGTTTGCTCCCACATGTGCCCCTGCCACATCGCTAATGCACCAGAACACATATTTATGAGCCACCTCCATGAGAGACTGGCAAAGAGACTACATCAAACCCCTGTCAGTAAGCCTTGGATAAAAGTGTGCACTAGCATGCATTGATACTGCCATGAAAATGTTGCAGACCTTCTTTTGAAAAAGGGCAAACCAAACAGCTATGAGTTTGGGGCAAACCAATCCCATTAAGGGGTTGTAGCAACTCAGGTTGTATATGGATATCCTCAACAATCAAGTCACACATTTCAATGGACATGATACCCAAGACTGGGCACATGAAAAATATACTGACCGGAGATTTCACTTGCTACATAACCCCCAAGTGGCAGGGTTGATTGGAAAAAAAAAAATGGCATTTTGAAGGCACAGTTGCAAACACTTTACAATCTAATACCTTGCATGTGTGGGCAAAGTTTTAGTCTCAAGCCATTAGGAGCCTTAATTCAATTGAAACAAATATGGGGGTGGCACCATACCAATGAGATAGGACCACGGCAGAGGAGAGTCTATTCATCATAATTATAAAAAACGTTCACCCAGATGCTTTTCTACTGGAACTAATAAAAGGCCAATGGCAAATGTTTATGACTCCTCAAGACCTTGAGTCATGGGAGGGAACACCTAAATGGAGTTTGGACTGGCAGCTTCTCCCAGGTTAAATATGGTATTAATTGCCAGAAAGCAAGGAATTCTCTGGCCAGCTGAAGTGGTCTCTGTTGATTCTGCTGGAGTCTGAACCAAGATGCTCCATGTACCAACTGAAATACAGCCCCTTTTAAAGGACTCTCTAGTTGCCCATTTGACATGGTCCTCTGGCGCACCTATATAACCTTACAGATAACACCGCAGGCACCTTTGCCCCTCAGGCAACATGTCTGGCATGCATGCCCAGCCCATACTCCTCTGGCTGCCTATGTCCTAACTAAGATGAAGCTACCCGAGTCATTTTGCTTGACGGTGAAGAGCTGCCTCACCAAGTACCTATCAATCCCTTGTATTTCTGCCTATAGTCTTCTATTAGTATTGCTGTTCTCTTCTATACCTCTTGATTTGGATCCTGTGGAACATGGTGGCAAAAGGCGTCATTAATTATGTGTTTTATACTTGCCATAAGTATCATTGCCTGCTGTTGTCTGTACTGTTGCTGTCACCTCTGCTTTTAAGTAGAAAGCAAATTGGAGCAGCTTGTCACCCACATTGGCCCCCTCACTAGAGGCTCAGGGAACATTGCAGAAGAGGTGGGTGCATGAGATTTTCAGAACCAAATTAGAGGAGCAGAATGTGGAGGCCAAATCCTTTTTGATTAATTTCAGTCCTGGGAATGCCTTCCAATTTCTACTTTATTTACTATCCTCGGTGTAAGAACATGTACATACCACAAATCTTGTCCTTATATCAAAGTAACCTTGATGTTATTGCACAAATTATGGGCTGTAACACATACAGCATTCTTGCCTGTTCTGGAGGCTTGCTTTTAATTGTCTCTATAGAGCATGTACCCTCTTTCTCTATGGTATGCAAGCCCTGGGTATGGGGACTAATAGTACAGAGAACTACCTGTTTTGCTGCCACCCAAGACTATACTTCTGTCTGTCAGTTCCCCAGTGAATTATCCTCTACCACCAAAATAGATTTATCTTTCTCATTCTTTGGTTTCATGGCTCCTTCTGCATTTGGGGTTCATTTTGCACACAAGAGGATCCTTTCACAAAACATTTTAGTATTTTTCTTGCTAGTAAAACCTGTTTATATAAGTTAGTAAATGCACAAGAAATTACAGCACCAGGAGCAAGAGCTGGAAGGAAATTTTGTAAAATTTTTACCATCCAAACACAGAAATTACCAGATGCAGAGTGAAAACTAAATAATGTATTTCAAAAAAAAAAAAAGAGCTTAAATATGAAAGGAAAAACTATTTGAGAAAGGAGAATCAAGCAAAACTACTAGAAATAAAAATAAAAATTTAAACTTTCCATATGCCTTTTAACAAAGTATTGTTAATATTTACTCTTGAAGAGAAAATTAAAGAGAAGATAGACTGAAAAAACAGTTATCTAAAAGTTACTTTAGAGAGATAAATACATATGCATACAATGAGAAGGTAAAAGATACAGAAGTTGAAGTGAGAAAATCTGATTGACGTTTCAAAAAAAGAGGTAAGGCAAAGTTGTAAGAGATCAGAAGTAAGGCTTTCCCAGTACCAGTTAAGACACTATCCACATTTTATAGAAACCCACAAACAGCAAAGCAAGGCTGGACATAGTGAAAGTGCAGAACACCATCCTGGGTGGGGCGCCTTCTATACTGATTGTTCAGTCCTTGTATGATTTCATTGACAAATGTTTTAAATATCATCCCTGAACATAATGGTAATAATCTTATGATGAAACAGGCCCAGGAAAGATTATAGTCATTGCAATGAATTTGTGCTATGTTGAAAGTTATTCAGCCTCAACACTAAATGTGGCACTCTTTAAATATGTCCACTAATTCTTTGACACTGTCATTTTCAAAATGTAAAGCCACATTTCCTACCCCTTGACTGCTGGTTGTTAGATGTTGGGACTAAAAATAATTCATGGCTAAGGTAATTTTATGTGACCTCTGAGACTAGTTCATAAATTAGGTATACCTTTTGCGTGGCACTTTCTGACTCAAATTGCTTGTTCTGTAGAAGATAGGCTTCTGTGTTGTGAAGATATCCAAATAGCCCTGTGAAAAGTGTGGGAAGTGAAATTGAGACATTTTGCCAACTTGACAGCAGCAACTTGCCTGCCAGGGAATGAGCCACCTTGGAAGTGGATCTTCTATCCCCAAATATTCAAACTGACATCACTGCAGATGTTTTAATTGCAACCTCATCAGAGGGGACTAGAAATGACTTCTCAGCAAATGACTCTCCACAGAGACTGTGAGAGACAATAAATATTTATTATGGTTTTGAAACACGAGATTTTAGTAAGTCGTTACATAGCAATAGCTAATTAATATAATAAAGTACATGACTCTATGAAAGAAGTTGGTTAAAAAGAATGTCTTAGTCTATCCAACAAAACAGAGTGGAGGGTTGAGGACAAGGGTTTTAACAGAAAGGGAAAAATAATGATTATTAACACTATGAGTAAAATATTAACAGTAAACTTTGTTTTAAAAATCTTAGAGATCCCTAGGAACTGAGAAAAGAGAACAAGTTCTTATCTACTGCAATGTTTAGATATAAATTATTGTCCAAGTTAATATCATCACAGTTCATACAGAACCTATTTGGAGAAACAAGGTTACTAATGAGTTGCCTTGTGGCTGTCTAATCTCTTCAACCAAAGAATAAACAAAGAAAGAAGGTAACCCAATCTAACCTCCTCATGAAGAGATCAGTGATATTTTCTAGGAACAACAGCCTTTACTTCTGAAATGGTTTTAGGAAGATGTACTTGGCTAAAGATTATGTGTAATAAATAAAATATATGGCTTCTGAGGCATAGCTCCCTGGAAAATGTCAGATGATCTGGAGGATACAATGAGAAATTTTCATAACTGAATCCCCTCCTTTGAAGTTTTTAGCAGTTTCTCACTTTGCAATCTCACCTATTGTTCTGGACCAGATTGCTGGTGCCCAATAACAGAAAAAAAAAAAAAAAAAAAAGACCTGAATAACTATGTGTGATTTTTTAAATGTGCTTTGTATCAGCAGCTTGATTATCTGTATTTTGAAACGATTAACAAAGCTTAATATTGACTAATATTTATAATTTTTGTGAGTCTGAATCTAGAGTGCATTTCTTTATACTGGTTCAGCCTAGAAACAAATTATCGTATGTCCTGTGGGTTTAGGGGTCCCCAAGTCCACCCTCAGTTCATTGACTTGCTAGAAGAATTCTCTGAACTAAGAAAAATTGTTATAATCACAATTATGTTTTATTACAGTGAAAAGATACAGACTAAAATCAGCAATGGGAAAGTCACATAGGGCAGGAAAGACCAGACACAAGATTCCAATTGTCTAGATCCAACGAAATCATGTAGAAAATGTTTCATCCTCACATCAAAAAAAGATGACAACATGAAAGGACTATTGCCAAGCAGAGATATTTGAAGCTCAGTGTTCAGGGATTTTTATTGCGGGTTTGTCACATAGACATGGCTGACCAGATGAGTGGCTGACCTATAGTCTCCATCCTTTCTAGAAGAAAAGCTGATATTGCATGGCCCAAGGACCATCCCATAAATCACAGGGTTAGCATAAGCCATATGATGTGGCTCAAGGACTCAGATAAATAAACACACTCTTCACAGACAGGATATTCCAAGGGCTTACTGGTTCCCTCTCTGTGTTTGGAATTTGCAACTTTGGACAAACCAGACCTACTGAGTTTAATTCCTTACTCTATACCATATATGTAATATAATCATCATTTCTTATTTACTGAATTGGAAATACTCTAATTGATAAAATAATGGGTGGATACATAGATGATAGATAGATAGATAGATAGTGTTAAAGAAGAGAGAGATATGTATATAAAGAGAGAGTCTAAAATCAACAGAGCAGAACATCAACAAAGAAATTCCTAAATGTTTTTCTTCTAGGAGAAAAAAGTAATCACAGCTGGAAGATTTGCAATACAAAAAAGGAAAAGGCAAAAATATACTCAGGTATATTTAAACAAGTGACTATAGCAAATAAGAGTTATAAATATTTTGGAGTTAAAGTGAGTGAGAACCAAAAAATATATGACAATAATAGTTTAAGGGTTTGAGATCATTGAAATGTAAGTGTTCTATGCCCTCAATTTTTTTTTTTTTGGAAGAAACAGGAATATCCATCATTTTTTATTTAAAAAATATCTGGGATTAATAAATTTGTAAACATCTCAATTAAAATGCACCCTATTATAAAGGAATCAATCAATTTCAAAGAAATAAAAAAGAAGGAAACATAATAGAATAGATCTCTTACTCTCAATGTCTTATTCTCCTTCTTTCTCTTTGGACAGCTGATGTGCAAAATTGGATTAATCATTATTACTTGTTTTGACACATCATTTTCATTACAGATTTCTAAATTCTTCACTTTTATTCATTCACATAGCCATCTTAAACTCTAAAAGCGCCAAAATCTGAGACACACACAGCAATGAATGAATAATGACGTTTCTCACCTCACCTCCACCCCACTACCTGAAACGAAATAACTACTTTCCTAAACTTCTTATTATTTTCTTTCCTATTTTCCCTTATACTGCTTAAAAATATTCTCCATAATTTGTTTGTAAATTTATTTATGCTCCAGAACATAATCTCTTTATAAATAGAAATCTGCCCATCTTGTTCACTTCTGATGGATTAGCACCTAGAGCAATACTATACACATCATGAATTTATTTTTTTATTGCTAAACAAATGATGGATAAATGAATACTTCATTTATTAATTTCCAGCATTTAACTCAATGCTTATTAGACATATTGTGAATTTCTGCTAAAATAAACACATATGTATTCATTAAATCATGAACCTTTATCCTACAAATATATTAAAACTCCTACATGCCAGTGAGTAAATGCTGCATTTTTTTTCTGTTAGTACATCATATTGTACAGATAGATCAATACTCTACACAGAGTGGTTATTGAATAATAAAAATAATAAGGGGGAAAACGGTTCATTTTGAAAACAAGAGTGATGTTGGTATTTTAAAAACATCAAATATTTTTAAAATATACATAAGGAAGTGGCCTATTTAGAGCACTGCTTACAGATTTATTTCACTGTAAACTGCTCATTTCTGTTCCACTGTCTAGTAAGAGCCAATTAGTGCTTTCCGTCTTCCTATCCCCTTCTAAACCAAGCGGCACAGCTGGTATAGCTGCAAAAAAAAATAATAACTTGTATTATTTAGCTTTGTTGTATACAAATGTGCTATACAATTGCATCTTAGCTAGCCCGTGCAGAAGGCATTTTCATCCATTTACCTCTAGGTACTTATTATTACTGAATCTAAAATGAATATATGCTATTCACATTTTGTATATAGAATCTCTAGAAAATATCTGATGATACTTACAATGTTGCCTTCTCTTAGAAGGAATCCATGTAACGGTCTTTTGGGCTATTTTTATACACAGAGTTCTAAAAAATTTTTGAAAACACTAAGAAGTTTTTTCCTGTGAATGGACAAAAATTAATAATCTTAGTAGCTTGTAAATGTGAGCCACCACTTGTAAGTACTTCAGAACATAAGGCACGCCAAAGGCTCAGTATCAGGCCTCAAGGAGGTTTTAGGAAGACTGTACTGTACATACAGAAGGATTATAGCAAAGTCGCTAATTTCTCAGGTTCTACAGTCAGCAGATGGGAATTAGCCTCAGGACCCAGCATCATCCTATTATTCATTGAGTAGGATGACTTTTTCACTGCCAATACTCTTAATTTCACATTACCCTCAGTAACCACCTTAAGTTTTGCAGTCCATCATCATTATTTTCTTGCATACAACCTCAACTGCCAGGCTTATTTTTTTTTGTTTGTGATACTAGCATGGCAAACCCCATTCTGCATTAAGCCAGTGTCCCCCATAACACAGATCTACAACTGGTTCTTGCTTGAGAAAAACACACAACTGCTAACGTCATCTTGTGTCTTCATCTCTTTAAATACATGTCTACTCACTTCAAGTGTGATTCCAGCGCTACATAGAAATCACATCTCCTTTCTATGGTCCGTGCATTCTTACTTCTTCCCAATTCAACTCCAACACATTTACCCTGGCCCTCATCCTCAAATGATCTCCTTGCTTTCTATTTCATAGAAAAAACAAAAATGGAAGCAATCAGAGGATTGCTTTCATACCTCCACATATACCTATATCCCACAAATTTAGTGCATACAGCATACATTTACCAGGAATATTTCTTTTCGTATAGTGTTTATGCAGCTGATTTGTAATTCACTTAGGTTCTGTAGCTTTAGTTTGTTCTCAACATTTAATAACTCTATTGTATGTTTTATAAAGTTTTTTCAATACATATTTATTTTTAGATAGAGTAATTGTGGATTCATATGCAGTTGTAAAAAATACTACAAAAACATCCCATGGACCTATCATCTAGTTTCCCACAATGGTAACAGCTTACAAATCTATACTACAATTTTATGGATGTTATAACAGAGTCAAGGTTCAAAACCATTTCTTGACTAGTTTGTTGTTATTTTGTAACCATACACATCCTTCCCTTCCCTGTAACCACACACACCCTTCCCTGGTAACAAACAATTTATTCTACATTTCAATCAGCATAATTTCCCAGTGATTCATTCAATTTGTGTGTGTACAGTGATTTGTTCATTTTGATTCCTTGCTGTAGATGTATCAGTTTTTTCAGTAATTAAATGCATTATTTGCAAGAAAATATCCAAAAAGATTTTTTTTTAAAAAAATAGCTAGATTTTAATGTCCTTTTAAAATGGGAAAATAGATCCCTTTAAAATAAACTTAAAAAAATTAGAATAGATTTATAGAAAGCTTAAAAATATAGACTGAAATGCCATCTCACGCCAGTTAGAATGGCGATCATTAAAAAATCTGGAGACAACAGATGCTGGAGGGGATGTGGAGAAATAGGAACACTCTTACACTGTTGGTGGGAGTGTAAATTAGTTCAACCATTGTGGAAGACAGTGTGGCGATTCCTCAAGGACCTAGAAATAGAAATTCCATTTGATCCAGCAATCCCATTACTGGGTATAT
>PVKV010037732.1:0-14548 GCA_004027835.1 Alouatta palliata
AAAAAAAAAAAAAAAAATCATTTTTTATAAAAAGAAAATAAGTTTTCACTGAGACCAATACAATGAACCACTATCCATCCACTGTCTGAGTGACTGGGCAAACTATTTGATCTCTCAGCATCTCCCTTTTATCATCTTTAAAATATATGGTAATATTATACGATAAAATATATGATAATATTCTCACCATTTTGTGATTTTAGTGTTATTCTTTGTTTACTATTTGCACATTTAATGATTTTTAAAATTACATTTTAAATAAGGGACAGAGATTAGTGACTTAAAATAAGGAGCTTGGACCAGGCATGGTGGCTCACACCTGTAATCTCAGCACTTCGGGAGGTCAAGGCTGGAGGATTGCTTGAGTCCAGAAGTTCAAGGCCAACCTGTGCAACCTAGGGATATTCTATCTCTACAAATAATTTTTTAAAAAATTAGCCAGGTGTAGTGGCATGACCCTGTGGTCCCAGCTACTCAAGAGACTGGGCAGTTGAGGCTACAGTGTGCCACGATTGTGCCATTGCACTCCAGCCTGGGCAATAAGTGAGACCCGTCCTCAAAAAATAAATAAATGAAATAAAATAAGGGGCTTGAAAAGAGAAAATTTGTATACTGAGGGAAATGTAAAAGATTACAACAGCATCTAGGAATGAGAGCAACCCAGGGGTTCCATAAGACTCCTTGCAACGAATTAAACAGAAAGAAGGTGCAGCATGACCCACACCAATGGGTAATCATTGGCACGCAGCAGCTGCCAATCTAAAAAGCAAAAGCTGTGCTTTTTTTAAATGTGAGTTTATTACAGTGGAGACACAAATGAACCTCAACCTCTTTGCATCTTTAGAAAGGTGTTCTTGAGCACTATTTGAAAGTAACATATTTACTACCAGTGGTTCTTATTTGAAGGAAAATTCCTGTCTTTTTTCAGTTAAAAAGATAAGTTTTGTTGCATATATACACAACAGAAGATTATTCAGCCTTTAAGCAGGGTATGCTGCCATTTGCAACAACATACCTTCCATGGATGAGCATGGAGGATGTTATGCTAAGTGGAATACACCAGACACAGAAAAGTACTGCATGGTCTCTCTTCTATGTGGAATCTTTTAAAAAATCAAATGCATAGAAACAGAGGGTAGAACAGTGGATACCAGGGACAGGGAGTGGGAGGAAATTAGGAGCTGTAAGTCAAAAGGTACAAACCTGCAGGTAGGTAGGATGAACAAGTCTAGAGACCTAGTACACAGTAGGAAGACTATATATAGTTAATAATATTGCATTCGATATTGAAAATTTGTGAAGAGAGTAGATTTTAGGTGCTCTTATAACAATAAAAAAGAGGGAACTATGGAAGGTGATATGTTAACTTGCTTAGCTATAGCAATCATTTCACTTTATGAACGTAATATCAAAGCGTCATGTTGCACATCTTAATACACACAATTAAAAATAATTTTTTAGGTCAAGCATCATGGCTCATGCCTATAATCCAAGCATTTTGGTAGGCCAAGGAAGGCAGATCACTTGAGGTCAGGAGTTCAAGACCAGCCTGGCCAACATGGTGAAACCCCATCTCTACTAAAACTGCAAAAATTAGCCGGGTGTGGTGGTGTGCGCCTGTAGTCCCAGCTACTCAGGAGGCTGAGGCAGGAGAATCACTTGAACCTGAGTTGCAGTGAGCCGAGATTGTTCCACACTGCACTCCAGCCCGGGTGACAAAGTGAGACCCTGTCTCAAATAATAATAATAATAACTTTTTATAAAAAGAAAATAAGTTTTCACTGAGACCAATACAATGAATCACTATCCATCCACTATCTGAGTAACTGGGCAAACTACTTGATCTCTCAGCATTTCCCTTTTATTGTCTTTAAAACGGTGACGATAATATTATCAACCTCCTAGGATTGTTGCAAAGTTAAAAGAGTAAATTCCTGGAAAGAATTTAAAAGACTGTCCTACACAGGAAGTCTACAATAAACATCAGTCAGTAGTAGTACGGGTAGCCCTGGTAGCAGCAATAGTAGCAGCTGCAGCAGTAAAGCTCCATGCTGTAACTATGGCCAAATCTGTTCTAAGTCAAAAAGAGTCAGACGAATGGCACACAGCATCTTCATGTGGCACTGTTAGTGTGCTCAAAAGATCTGATCTCTCATACTTAAGAGTTTGAAGGTAACCTGTTTCTTTGACTTGAAGTTGGATGAAAAGCATAGATGGGATTGATGACATGTTACGTACTTAAGCGTTAGCGCAAGAAAAGCCAGGGAACACCAAATTTTCTCTAAAAGTAAATTTATCAGGGGATCTCCAAGCCTAGTAACAGTGCCAGGGAGCATGCATTCTGAGGGCCACGGTCTGCATTTTGAAGGCCACGATGTGTGCTGAAGGCCCTGGGAACAGCTTAAAATTCTGCATTAACTAAAAGCCTTGCTGTCCAGCTGAGCCAACTCTTGGCTAAACCACCAAAGAGGAAAAGAAATTGGGTCTCCAAGGCCATTGCATTAGTCTTTCAACAAAAATAATTAAAGGGTAAGTCCAAAACCTGGCTAAAGGTTTTGAACTTCCACTTCAATTATTTTTCCTCATGGGGGAAATTAATGGACACACACACAAAAATTTAAAACATGATAAAAACCTACAAAGTTGGCTTGCAAAACAGAATATTTTTATTGCCCACCAGTGGAAATGGCTGTGTCTCAGTAGAACTGATACATAAATACTGAAATTTGGATTTCATATAATTTTTACCTGTCATGAAACATTATTCTCTTTTGATTTTTTTCCTCGATCATTTAAAAGTTTAAAAAACCCATCTTAGTTGACAGAAACAGGTGGCAGACTAGATTCGGCATACAGGTCATAGTTTTGGTGACTCCTGTATTAGCGTAAAAAGAAAATCAAACTTAAAATAGTGTGACCTGATGATTCAAGCTACTTAGAATTGTGTTGTGTTGATTTGTTTTAGCAACTGGACATAAAGTGTTTGCCTCTTTGCTTTTTTTAACAGGCTCTGGAAATGCGGTGGCATCTCATCCCATTGCTGCCAGCACACCTGAAGGGAGCAATTATGGGACAATAGGTATGTTCTACCAGGTCTGTTCATTAACGCGTTTCCTAATCCTCCAGAGAACATGACAGAAAGGCCTTCCAGCCACTAATAATTGGGAAAGTGGGCAAAGCAGTTATCTTATGAAATTGTCTTTGATTTGTAAGATGAGTTGATTGGAGATTTGGAAGCTTCCTCCCAGCTCCAACTTTCTCCAGTTCTGTTGCTGTTTCTTGGCTCTGCTAGCCCTACTTGTGCAGAATTCCTTAAGTGGTTGCCATCTAATACTAAGGCCCCCTAGGTACTCTTTCATATCCTGCCTGGGTTTAGGGCATGAAAGATGTGTTCCAGGGAGCCTGACATCAAGTGACCAGTTGTTTCATTCTCAGGTTTCAATGGAGTAAGGGGCGATCAGAAGACTGAGGCAGGTGAACACGGCTGTAGCCTACCAACCCTTCATTTTGGCTAACTTCGTAATTGAACCTGCTCACTACCACCCAGTCATTCACGTAGCAAACCCCAGTGTTCCTTAAGTGACCTGAGAAGAATGGAACCCTAGACCTGTCTTGTTAGGGTAGAAGCACATTGAGCTGCCTGCCCTTCTATATTGCTTGTGGACCTATGAATGGTTCTCCTTAAAACGTCAGTGTAGAGGGACTGAGAGTCCTGTATTCCTGCCCTATTATTCTGTGACTTTGAGAAGCATGTGGGCTCAGTGCAGGCTACTTATTTTTAGTTCTGTAAGAACAGGATTTTTAAAAAACCATCTGAACAGAAGAAATAAAGCGGAAGGTAAGCTCAGCTCATGTGCTCATCAAGCTGCACAAATTCCCATCTGCTCTGGGAAACATTCACGGGAACAGAAGGATTCTTCTTCCTGAGAATGTTGTTTTCATTTTATAATCATAGATATGGCATGTGGGCGATTTCTATGTACAAATACTTTACCCATGAGAAATGTATAGCTGTTAGCTATGTGTGGGCTCACACATATATGCAATAGATGCTATACATAGCTATGTGCATGTGTATGTGTATATATTTATGTTCATCTTTTAACATATGAAACACAAAATATAAGTACAATATTATTTTTGCATCCAAATAGTTAACAGAGCAGATGCCCTTAGATTCTAATATGTGGCCAGTCCCGAAGATAGACAAGTTAAATATAAAAACAGGAGAAGAGTAAAAATAAAAGTCCATTGAGAAGGAGTGGAGAGAAAGAACACATCTTGTGAATAAGGAGTTCATTTGGATCAACACAGTGTTTCCTAGAATGAGTCTGCACTGTGCTTTTTGGAGAGGAATGGGCTCCGTAGGCACTCCATGGCTTTTGAAGGCAGACAAGTTGTCTCTGTTTCAGACGAGTCAAGCTCCAGTCCTGGAGGGCCGATGTCCTCCCCCGACGGTGGGCCACCAGGCCAGTCAGACACAGACAGCTCCGTGGAGGAGAGTGACTTCGACACCATGCCAGACGTTGAGAGTGATAAAAACATCATCCGGACCAAGGTACTCACTCTGCCTCACCATACTCTTTGAGAGGGCAGAAAATTTGGCAGTAGAATAAACTTCAGCAATACTTCAGTTTCCTTTATTTTTTTTCCTTCAGGGAAAGTCAAATTTCCCAGAAGGCTTAAATCAAATGTACCTACAGACTAAAAGCAATACTCTGTTAATTCGCACCTTTTTTCTCAAGGAAGAAAGTGAGCACATGTAAGAGCACAGAGCATTAAAACAGTGTCTAGGTCTGAAGTGACTGACCGTGGACAATAAAGGATGAAGGATCCAACCAAATGGAAGAAAAGATTCGTTTGAAGAGTGCACTGGGGAAAGCTCCCTGGTTCTGTGCATATCATCTTTCAGGGGGAAAGCTCATTTCTTTCTGGCATGTATTTATTATTTTGTGTCATATCCAGTAAAAGATATGAAGGTGAAATGCACAGTTTCAGCCCTATATAATTCAAGAACCATACAGTGGACAGCGCTGAAAGCTGGAAAATCAATTTTTTTTTTTTTTTTTTTTTTTTGACAGAGTCACGTTCTGTCGCCAGGCTGGAGTGCAATGGCATAATCTTGGCTCACTGCAACCTCCACCTCCCAGGTTCAAGCTATTCTCCTGCCTCAACCTCCCAAGTAGCTGGGACTACAAGTGCACATCACCACGCCCAGCTAATTTTTTGTATTTTTAGTAGAGACAGGGTTTCACCATGTTGGCCAGGATGGTCTCCATCTCCCGACCTCATGATCCGTCCACCTCGGCCTCCCAAAGTGCTGGGATTACAGGAGTGAGCCACCACGCCCGTCCCAATTCTTGACATACAAGAAGCACTCAAGACTCTCAGTGGTTGCCCACATCAGCCAATCCTTAATATTCCAAGGAAAGTACTAGGATTTTTATTAAGGTATCATGGGAAAAGAAAAATTAAAAGAAAATTCTTAAATAATTTTAATCAAGTAAATTTGACTTACTTAATCAAATTTAGTAAATTGGAATAATTGTATCCCTTGAAGAATTTTAACAATTTTAAATTGAGATATTTGTTAAGTTTGCCTTTGTATCTCACACATAAAGAGCTGATACAGTTTTTCGCTCTCTTTTTATTTGGCATTCCAGATGTTCCTTTACCTGTCCGATTTGTCCAGGAAGGACCGGAGAATTGTCAGCAAAAAATATAAAATTTACTTCTGGTAAGTAGATGACCAGTAGGACCATGGTTCCCTTAAGTAAACTAAGTTTTCTTTGTAAGAGCCACAAGCACTTAGGCACAAGGTTTTAGTGTTTAATGAGGTACAGGGGTAGGGGATGATGCTACCAGCCAATGATAAGTACCCCTGCGATGGACACCCACCTGGACGCAGCCTTTCTCCCAGCCAAGAGGCTGAGCTGCCTTGCAAGGAACCTTTCCTCCCCTCAGAAACCCCCAAGCTGACTATTGCACTCTTATGACAGCTCCTCCCCTTATTTTCTCTTGAAGGATGCCCTTTTACTTGCATACAGATCATAGAAGGAAATAAGGGACAATGGGGCCACATGGAATTTCCTAGTGGGACCATCAGTTTGGAACTGGGTTATCTAAGAGACACCACACCCCTTTCATATGATCTGTCACTCATTACTTGCACACTGATGTTTAACAACAGCCTAAAGAGATAGGCCCTCAAAAATGATTTGGTTAAACCAGAAGTAGGTATTACTTACACTGTTTTACAAATGGTTGTAAGAAAAGAAAGAAAAAAGAAACCTTAATATTTGTTGGGTACCAATCATTAACTGTTTTAAAAAAAATACATTTCAGTTATTATTTTCAGTTTTTGCCTCTGCAACCTAATTATAAGCATCCAAGGGAAGCTTTTCTTTACTTCTTTAATTCCCCTTTAGACAAGATACTGTGTACCAAATGCCCCAATGGGGGGAGAGGACGACTAGAGAAACGGGAATCACATAATCATCTTCTGGTTACTTTTGCAAGTTAATTATGGACTTATGGGGTGAAGCATTCTTTTAAAAAATATTAACCGAAGACTCCACTGTTCATTTGAAAATAACCATTTCTTGATTTTTCTGCCTTGATAGGAACATCATCACCATCGCTGTGTTTTACGCGCTACCTGTGACCCAGCTGGTCATTACCTACCAGACAGTAAGTGTTGCCCCAGTCCCAGAATCCCAGCTTTCTTTCTGCAGGGAGAGTCTTCACTGTGACTGACAGAGAGAGGAACAACTTAGGATCCATTCAGAAATTTCCCATTGGGGTTCCAACTGGAGTTCACCATTGCTTCATTTTTTTTTTTTTTTTCTTTAGACAGAGTCTTGCTCTGTAGCCCAGGCTGGAGTGCACTGGTACAATCTTGGCACACTGCAACCTCCACCTCCTGGGTCCTAGTTCAAGCAATTCTTCTGCCTCAGCCTCCCAAGTAGCTGGGATTACAGGCATGCACCACCATGCCCAACTAATTTTTGTACTTTCAGTAGAGACGGGGTTTCACCATGTTGACCAGGCTGGTTGAACTCCTGAGCTCATGATCCACCTGCCTCAGCCTCCCAAAATGCTGGGATTACAGGTGTGAACCACCTCATCTGGCCTTTTTTTTTTTTTTTTTTTTTTTAAAGATGAAGTCTCCCTCTGTCGCCCAGGCTGGAGTGCAATGGCGCAATGTCAGCTCACTGCAACCTCCACCTCCCAGATTCAAGCAATTCTCCTGCCTCAGCCTCCCAACTAGCTAGGATTACAGGCATGTGCCACCATGCCCAGCTAATTTTTTGTGTGCATTTTTAGTAGAGACAGGGTTTCACCATGTTGGCTAGGGTGGTCTCGAACTCCTGACCTCAGGTGATCCACCTGCCTCGGCCTCCTATTGCTTCATCTTTAACTTACCTTTCAATCTAGTTCCCAATTGTTTTATCACAAAGGGAGCTGCAATCTCTTGTATTATTTTGTCTGCCAGTCTGAAATTATTACCTTGCTCTCATTCAGTTATGATATCTATCAACTGCATCTGTTACATAACATTCTGAGCTTTCTGATCATTGTAGGATAATGAGTAGAGTAAATAAAGTTCCAGACCAAAACAAAGGAACCTGATAGCTAATCTAGTCTGTGCCTTCACACTGAAGGTAAATATTTTTTGTAAAATTAAAAACAGCTTCATAGCTGAACACAGTGGCTTATGCCTGTAATCCCTGAACTTTGGGAGGCGTAGACAGGTGGATTGCCTGAGCTCAGGAGTTCAAGACCAGCCTGGGCAACATGGCAAAACCCTGTCTCTACCAAAAATACAAAAAAATTAGCTGGGTGTGGTAGCACACACCTGTAGTTCCAGCTACTCAGGAGGCTGAGGTGGGAGGATTGCTTGAGCCTTGGAGGTAGAGGTTGCAGTGAGCCGAGATTCCGCCACTGCACTCCAGCCTGAGTGACAGAGTGAGACCGTGTCTCAAAAACAGAAAAAAAGAAAGAAAGAAAAGCTTCATGAAACTAACAAAAGATTACAGTAAAAAGAAAATATAAAAATTTTACGGTAAAAATAATATTAAAGTAGTTTAAGAATCCCCATTCCTCCATAGAACCCTAGGCCAAGGTCACTTCAGTGGCCTTCTCTAGAATTTAAAACACAGTAGAAAGTCCATTTACAATAGCACAAAGCTGAAGTTATTTCTAATGCAGTGGCGCTCAGACTTTCCTTGCATTAGGTCACCTGGGAAGCTTTTACAAATCCCAGTGCAAACCATGCCAACTAGAGCAGAGCTCTGAGAGTGGAGCCAGGCATCTGTAGTGTTTAAACCCCCAGTGATTCCAACATACAGCCATGTTTGTGTGTTAAGGATCTAATAATATTTAATCCATTGCCACGTTTATTGTGTAATGAGGACAGGGACTTCATGAGGTTTGAGCACCACTGTTTATAATCTAAATATTCTCTGCATACTTTCGGGGACCGTCAGAAGATACACCTGGACTGTGGTTTGAAAAAGTTCTTGACAGAGATGCTGATAAATAGGGAAAGCTGAACACACATCACCTTGTCTCTACCTGCCTCAGTTTTACACAGAAGATGGGACAGCTCTATATCCCCTCCGCGTTAATCCAGAAAATAGTGTGACAGTCCCGAAAGGCAGGTCCCAGTGTTAGCCTCCCTTCATAGTTCTTTCATGATGATAACAAAGGAAATGCATTTGGGTGAATTCCACCTTGGGGATGCATAAGGGGGTACACGGAATATTCCCATTCAAAGCAAGTTGGAAACTTTTTTGAAAAAAAGTGCCTGCGCTGTGTAAGGTGGTAGCTAATGGCTCATCTGTGCAGAGGAGCGCTGGTTACATTGTAAACTAGTGACAGTACATCTCTGTGAGCCCCGTCTGCTCTTTGCGTCCGGCTGGGGCTCAGAAGACCCAGGAAAACCACAATTCCTCTTCTCGCTCTTGATTTTACAGGTGGTAAATGTCACTGGCAACCAGGACATCTGTTACTACAACTTCCTCTGTGCTCACCCCTTGGGCGTCCTGAGGTAAACCCAGTCGTCTGGTTGCCCATGAGGCATTTAGAGATGCCTTTCTGTCTAATGTTGTGATTTTGGTTTTTTAAAATACTAAAAACAACTGTGGAAAATGACCCCATTCAAGGGTAAAGAGGAACTAAACCAAGAAGTTGAGACCAGGTATGTGCCTCTCATTTCTGTATGTGGTTCTCAGGAAACATTCCTAAGCATACTGCCTGCTGAGATGAGGGCCGTGACATTTTTTTAAATGTCAGGTCTCTAGCTGTGGTGACATTTGTTCACAAGCATGAGCTGGCAGCCTATTGTCTCATTTGATTTGCTAAACAACCTCATGAGATAGACATTACTATGATCTCTATTTTTAGATGAAGACAGGTGAGGATTTCCTGAAGGTCCCTCAGCTGCTAAGTAGCGTCAGGACTCAACCCCAGCCCTGTGGACTCCCAGGCCATGCTCTAGCCACCACAACTTGGTGACATGGGAAAAGCATTGCCTGGGAGTTGGAAGTCTGGCTTCTTGCTCCAGAGCTGACCCAACCTTTGTTTCCTCAAATAAAGTTGCTGGCTATGATTGGTTGACACTTACCTGAAATTCACAGTTAGAGAGCTGAATATCAACACATACATGGGTCTGCCTGTGAGAACTCACCTCACGGTGTAGCTAAACATTTGCCTGTCTTTGAAGCAGCTGTCTTTCCCAGGACTCATACTATACAAATGCCATTGGGACAAGAGAGGATGGGAGGGTGTTAGGAAGCCAAGCAGGCACGCTTGAGAGAAAACAGACACCTGTTGTCACTGGCTATGTAAGCATCATAAAATGAAGGAGTTAGGTTAAAGAGGATTTCTAATACTTTTCTGATCCTGAAACCTTATGGAAAGGTTAATGGAAAACACTGATGCTGAGTTCACTCATTCCCTCATGCATAACGCATTCTGTGGGTCCCTTTGATGGCCTTGACTCTCTCATGGTCTCTCACTCATCCCTGCAGTGCCTTCAACAACATTCTCAGCAATCTGGGCCATGTACTTCTGGGCTTCCTCTTCCTGCTGATAGTCTTGCGCCGGGACATCCTCCATCGGAGAGCCCTGGAAGCCAAGGACATCTTTGCCATGGTGAGGAGAGAGTGGGTGCATGCTAGGAAGGGTTAATGGATCCAAACAGTATCTGCAAAGGGGAGGGACGTCTGGCTTGATGGTGTGATGATTTGTTACGTGTAACAAACTACAATGAGGCCGGAAACATGGGCTTCCAGATTAGTGAGGTGGTGAATATGGCACTAATTAGTATCTATTGACCACCCTTTCTCCTTTTTCAGGAGTATGGGATTCCCAAACACTTTGGTCTTTTCTACGCTATGGGCATCGCGTTGATGATGGAAGGGGTGCTCAGTGCTTGCTACCATGTCTGCCCTAATTATTCCAACTTCCAATTCGGTAATTAGAACTTGTATCTACGAAACAGATTTGAATCATGAGTTTCATCCTGGAACCCTCCCAAAAATGCCGAAGTCATGCCTGCAAGATCAAATGACACTTTATGTGAGTTGAAGTGATCAGAGAGGACCTCCACACAGAGCGTGGCCTAATTGAGCAGTTAGACTGCTTTGTGATGAAAGTTATGGAAAATCCAATTTAGGTTGGATTGAATAATAAGACATCCAGATGTAGAAAGGTTTTGTGGTTGATTTATCTGGTGGCTCTGGCTTCATTTCTCTGTGATCTCTTTGATTGTACCCAGCCTGTATGTTGGTTTTATCCTCAGGGCTATCTTCCCTGATGGTGGCAAAAGTAGCTATAGCAGGCCCGGGCTTCATAGCTCCTGCCAACAGTTCCAGAGGAGGCATCAAGCTGGCTTCCAGGAGCCTTCAATCAAGAGCAAGAAGCTGCTTTTTGGGAAGCCACAGATAACATCCTTTCACAACTTAGTAGCTTAAACAGTCCTAAGCCCATTTTTTTTTTTTTTGAGCCAGAATCTGGCTCTGTCGCCCAGGCTGGAGTGCAGTTGCATGATCTGAGCTCACTGCATCCTCCACCTCAGGGGTTCAAGTGATCCTTTCCCCTCAGCCTCCCCAGTAGCTGGGACTACAGGCACACACCACCACCCTAATTTTTGTATTTTTTGGTAGAGAAGGGGTTTCACCATGTTGGCCAGGCTGATCTCAAATTCCTAACCTCAGGTGATTCGCCCACCTATGCCTCCCAAAGAGTTGGGATTACAGGCGTGAGCCACCGCCCCAGCCCCATGAGCCCATTCTTGAATCATTCTCTAAGACCTGGTTAGCTCAGGCCCAGGTAGCTTCGCCCATCAGCAAAAAAGGTGGGACTATCTTTAGACCAATCAGCCCCATCCCTGGAGCCAAAGGTGGGATTAGCTTTCCTGAAGCAAAGGGGCTGGGACAGTGTGCATTTCTGAATTGAAAGCGGGTAAACATTGAGTTAGTATCGAGATGCTGTTAAGAAGGAAGAAGGGAAAAGCTGATGCAATCTGGCAAATAGCAATGCTCTCCATGCTCAAGGATGAGGGTTTTCTTAAATGGTCACTTAATGTTTGTGCTCTGGCTTCTGGTTGTTAACTCTGAGCACCACAAAAACACTTTTAATAGAGAAAACTACGAGAATAATATCATTCACCACTCAGAATGAACAGACATCAACATTTAAAAATATATGTCTTAGCTCTCTATTTTTTTTTCTTTTTTTTTTTTAAGATGGAATCTTACTGGAGTACAGTGCTGCAATCTTGGCTCACTGCAGCCTCTGCCTCCCAGGTTCCAGCAATTCTCCTGCCTCAGCCTCCTGGGTAGCTGGGATTACAGGTGCATGCCACCACGCCCAGCTAATTGTTTGTATTCTTAGTAGAGACAAAGTTTCACCATGTTGGCCAGGCTGGTCTCGAACTCTTGACCTCAGGTGATCCACCTGCCTTGGCCTCCCAGCAGATCTACTTTTTAAGGAATAAAACACGGTGATAAAGTTGAGGTCCTGTTTTGATACACTTTCAAACTTAATCTCCTCCTTCCTCCCATAAAGGCAACAACCATGATTAATTTGACATTTACTTTTCTAGTTTGCTTTTATAATTTTTCTATATTTGTAGCAAATTGATAGTAGTTTATCTTATTGTGTTCTGCAGCCTTTTTTCATTCAAGAATATATTTTCAAGATTTATCAATATTATATCAAAGCCATGTAGTTCACTCATTTTAAAGGTTGTCATGTTGTATAATAAAAAATACCATATTTGTCAATTCCTCTATTGAACAGCATTTAAATGTTACCATATTTTGCCATTATGGACAATGATGCAGTGGGCATCCTTATATATGCCTCTTCATATGTATGTAAGAGAGGTTCCTTGGGATACCTAGAGGTACAATTCATTAGTTACTTGGTTTGTGCAGCTTTTTTACCAAAAACTGACAAATTTCTCTCCAAAGCATTAATCTCCACTCCCAATAGCTGTGCGAGACTTCCTATTCACTAATTACTAACATTTGTTATTTTCAGACATTTAAAGTTTTCGCTAAGTTTTTGAGTAATATGGGGATATTGCATTGTTATAATTATATGCATTTCCACAATTCAAATACAGTAAGCTACATTTTATTTCTAGCTATTTTCCATCACTAGGCTATAAAGCTATAAATGTGCAGTAATAAATGTGGTTATATTTCAGGGTGCTGAGAACAACCTCCCACACCCATCTGGGACTCATTTTATTGTCACATTGCCTGCACTGTCACCATTAGGAAATCTTTTATTATTGTTGTTGAACGGCGGTGTCTAAAACGCCTTACCCCTGCAAGTGGGGATAGTTGTTTGTTTATCATATCAGACACTCTTCTTCTGTGAAAGAGGAGTTATTTATTTCTTAGATGTTTTTCCTCTGTGAACTAAAGGGCAGCCTTGGAGGGGTTTAAAAGTGGAGTCCGTGGGGTCTGCCTAGAGAATGTGCCAGGAGGCTGATAGGTTAGAGGTTTCCGCACAGTCTGAGGGTAGCAAACAGTCCATGGATTGAAGTGAGCGGGTACTCAGAGGCTGAAGGAAAATCTAGAAATGATCATCTGTCTGTCACCTACTGAATCCTGATCGTCTGTCTCCTCCTCTGGGTCCTCAGATACCTCCTTCATGTACATGATCGCTGGCCTGTGCATGCTGAAGCTCTATCAGACCCGCCACCCCGACATCAATGCCAGCGCCTACTCTGCCTACGCCTCCTTCGCGCTGGTCATCATGCTCACCGTCCTTGGAGTGGTGCGCCCCCCACCTTCTTCCACCTGGCTCTCAAAAAGTATCCCCCTAGGTCCAATAGACAAACAACAATCAGCTGAACAGGTTTGGATTAACCAAAATCCTCAGCTGATGATACACTTTCATCATTGGCCCACTCATGGCACACTTTTACTTAGTTATTTAGTTGGTTCTTTTAAATAATGTATTAGGCACCTGTAAAACGACCACAGGATAATTTTAATATGAAGCTGGACCTGACTCATGTGAAAGTGGAATAGGAGTATATATGCTGACTGGAGAGACTGACTTGAAGAAACAGAAACCAGATTCTAAATTGCGTGGACAACACGTGCTGACGGTTTTGGTGGTTGGAAGCACATTCACCCCCACTTTAGACCTGTTGCCCCTTCACCGTTGCTGTTCAGCTGACTCTCCTATTTCTCCCTTCTTCCATTTTTATTTGGCCCAGTAGCCACTTTTCTTTCCCCCATTCACTGGGCAGTAAGATCCGTGGGAGTTTCCAGAGTGGGAGAAAAACAGAATGTGCACACAGCTGTTTTCGACTCCTTACACATATGGGAGAGAGAAAGATTCTGGTGAATTTTTAAGGGAAAACCTCAGATGAAGGTAACTTCCATCTTTACTCCTAGGTGTTTGGGAAAAATGACATATGGTTCTGGGTCATCTTCTCTGCAATCCACGTTCTGGCCTCACTAGCCCTCAGCACCCAGATCTATTACATGGGTCGTTTCAAGATAGGTGAGTTACCTGTTAATTGTATACTAAACACATGAATCAACCTTAATGAAAAAGCAGACATTGCCTTTACTTATGCTGAATGAAAGTGTCACTGGTCACCGTGAACACGTACTCTGAATTCCATGCCATGTTTAATAGCATATATTCTCTCCAAGAGCTTTCTCTCCCTTACAGGAAAGCGATAAGTTATTACCACTAGTTCTATTTTCAGCTGAGAAACTAAGGTTTGCCACACCTCAGAGATGAGGTGTACCGCCAACCCCTGGTTGCAGACACTTTACAGTCTGCCAGTCTGTCACTTGTATTTGGAGAATGGTATAATATCATACCACTTCCACCTAGAGGAACACTTTTCAGTTTGTACCATTCAGAGGGAGCATTTCTCTAACCATGCTAAATGGCTGTCAAGAATGAATTATGTATTTTCAGATTCTAGGGCTGGAACTTTTGAGACCAACTTGCCAATCTTAGAGGCAGGACACCTGTGGAGCTCCCTCCAACTTATCAGAGA
>PVKV010037733.1:0-14556 GCA_004027835.1 Alouatta palliata
TTTTGAGACCACATAGATACATACCTACATATGTAGTCTCAAAATATGTTTTTTCTTTTTATATGGAAAAGTTGCTGGAAAGGACTGTCTTTAAGGATGAGAGCACATTGTCATATTTTTTTATACTTGTATGTGTAAAATAAAGCATATAAAAGGAATACTTTCATTAGTTTACTAGTAAAATTATACTTTCATTTTTTACTGGATACATTTCTTGTTGAGTGTTGTGTTGTCTCTCTTCCTCCCTTTATGGATTTTATTTTAATATCAAACAAAAAACACGTATTCATATCTAATATCATAAATATTGTTTTACAGTCTTTATCATGCTTGAGCATAGATTATTTTTAATATTTCTCAATTAATTTGAGCCACTGCAGTGCCTGATGTTAGTCATTTAGTTATTTTGTTTTTATGAAAAAGGAAAAGGTACAATTGGTAGATATATGCCCAATAAGAATAGTGCTACTCTTTCAGGAAAAGTAATTCATAGAACAAGAAGGCATTTAGCAAGCTGCTTTCATAAAAAGCAGGTGTCCCAATGGGTGACATCAGTTAAGAAATATAGAACTTTCTGCTGTTATTATGTATATGTGGGGTGTGGGATAATTTAATAGTATTGTTGAGAATATACAATGCTCCAAATAATTTTCGATACCTAGAGGTTTTACTATTAGAGACACTTATATATTTTTATTCTAAACTCTAATTTTAATAAAGTTAATATTTTTAAGTACTTGGTTGATAAAGCAATTTGGACAAGTTACTATGAAGTTTTCACACAGTAGCTATCCAAATTGTCAATAAATAGAGCAAAGCCTAGAAATCTGTGCTTTATTTATCACTTAAAAATTTAAACTTTTGGCTGGGTGTGGTGGCTCACACCTGTAATCTCAACACTTTGGGAGGCCAAGATGGGTGGATCACTTGAGGTCAGAAGTTCGAGAGCAGCCTAGGCAACATGAGGAAACCTTGTCTCTACTAAAAATACAAAAATTACCCGGGTGTGGTGGCGCATACCTATAGTCCCAGTTACTCGGGAGGCTGACACAGGAGGATTTCTTGAGCCTAGGAGACAGAGCTTGTAGTGAGCTGAGAGCCTGCCACCGCACTTCAGCCTGGGTGACAGGAGTAAAACCGTGTCTGAAGAAAAAAAAACTTTTATAAAGAATGAGTTTTTAAATATAGTATTTTTTGAGAAAAGTGTAGATATAGTCAAATCTAATTGCATATGGTTTCATTCTAGCTCTAGTAACCTATGGATTCACTCAAAATGTCTCTTTACAATGATATAGAACATTTTTGCATTTCCAGAATTTACAGTGAAAAAGGTCCATTTATCAAACCTCTAATATTGCACCTTTTACATATGAAATAGAAGGAACTACTAAATAAAACCGAAACTGTAGGCCTGCAAACTAAATGACATGTTAACTTGTAGTATGTCAGAGTATATGCCCAAATTGTTTTCACCATATTGCATGGCTTATGTAGTCTTTTAAATTTAATATTATTTTCAATTACATTGAAGCAGTTTAAAAGGGCGAAATCCTGTTTAAAATATTGTTGCCAATGAACATCAGGCACTCTGGGTTTTAATCACTGTTTATAGTTGAGGGACTACCGAGATGTTACCATTAAAACCACCCCCACTGTTTTGCTGCATCTCAGCATTAACCCTGATCATCATGATCATGATGTCACCAACTTAGGAGGAAATAAGGAAAAGTAGAGAAAAAAGAAATTGGTTATGAATAAAAGTGACAAAAAACGTGAGATATAAATCAAGCCTTTTAAGTAAACAACACCTGTGTGTCATACTAAAAGATCCTGGTTGCTATCTTTCTCTATATTCGATAAAACACATAATTTTGAGGAAAAAATGAAGTTTTAAATGTATCTATGTATCAACTTTTCTGATGAATTGAGACCAGAAAAGTTAATTATTTGATAAGCTTGCTGTGTGAAACCAGAAAATAACCTCCTACTCACAAGCCGGTGGAAGGAGTTGCTGATTTTACTTTTTTAAAAAAGGGACAAATACCAAATTAACCCAGTAGAGAAAAAGAACATGTAGGAGTGTGTGTGTGTGTGTGTGTGTGTGTGTGTGTGTGTGTGTGCATGTGTGTGTCTAACATTTTGACAATAATGAACTCTCATAAGCATTTAACTACTTCAGATGTTTAATGTTTCTACCCCTTTCTCAATTTTTACTACATTCAGGCAAACGATCATTTTCTGTGAACACCACTCAGATTTTGGCTGGAATGGCTATGGTTATGCAATGGCACTTTTTGTTGTAGTCTTTTTGCAAACTCTGATTCTTCAGCAGTATCAACGTTTTAACATGCTCACCTCAGCAAAAGTTAAAACAGCTGTAAATGGACTGATCTACAAAAAGGTAAAAATTCCAAGGAATTCCTATTTGTAGATGGACCACTCCTTTATGTGCTTTAAAATAAGGGGACTAGAAAAATAGGAGAGTTTACCAAAATGTCCTTAGGAAATCCTTTGCATAGGCATTTGTTTTGCTTTAAAAGAGCTTTGACTCATCAATATTGGTTGCATTAGTTTCTCTTTAGTGCACATTCTCTCTGTAACAGATAAGGTCTTTACAACTCCCAGTCAGCCCTAATCCATGAAATTAAGTGATAATCATTGTTTAATTTTATGTCACCTAACTGCTCCTCAGAAAGTGAATGGAATTGAATATTTTCATGATTTTCTATATGTATGCATCAATAAAAGTTCTCCTTTTCACAAAATTATTTTCAATATTCATATTACCTTTTCCTTCTCCTCTGTGAACTTCATTTTTATGCAACAAAGTCATTCTTTTTTATAGAGTCATTCTCTGCTTCTCTTTCATTCTAAGTCTTGCCTCTCAAACTTGGCTGATCTTTATTTCAGGCACAACCCTAAGGTTTCATTTGTCCATTTTTTAAAATATCATTTTAAGCACCACCTCTTTACCATCCAGGGTCTTTTACTTACAACATAATTATAAACAGTTAAAGAGCTTTCTCCTTCCCCTAGTTATCAACTAGTTATCCAACCGACAGGTGTACTTTGTTCCTACTTTGCACTCTGATATAAATTGTGGATTCTTCAGGATTTGGAATAGAAATTTATTTACCTGGTGTATCCTTATCATGTAAGACAATGACTTTTATACTTTATTAAATTTGGATGACTGAATAAATGAATGAATGAACAAATAAGCCCCTGCTTTCCAAATAAATTGAAGGAAGTATTAGCATAAATAACAAACGTGTAGAACTAAATGCGGATTTTATAAGAGATCAGATGAACAGGAAATCTACAAGAGTTGTATATAGTTAAGGAAGTTTTCATACAGTCTGGAAAAGATCTTTAAGAGAGCTACTGACTTTGTGTAAGGGGAAGGCAATATTGTAATTTGGGCTGAGCAGAACATGAAGCATTATAGGACATTTTGCTCAATTGGGCCGGGGCATGAAGTGATTTTATGGATTTTGGAAAGCCAAGGACAAATTGAGCAGTAAATGGTAACTGAACTTGTAGCAGAGTTACCTCTGTAGAACTCAGTCCAAATACAGGATTAGAGGGGCTGTTCCAGTCCTAATTCTAGAGACAGTATGTGCTGCCTCCAATATGGCATAAAGATACAGAAGAATCTAGGAACTGGATTGAATGTTTATACTTGTTTTAATATATAGTCCATATGGAACAGGATTTTATTCCATAATTAGAGCATTGGAGTTTGGACGTGAGATGCAGGTAGATTTACAAGCATAAAAGACTAAACTACCATGAAAGAGTGAATTTAGAAGCATAAAAGGTGGCGCACAGATAACTTCTAGAGCAATAAACCACTCTGTATGATACTATAATGGTGTATGTATGTCATTACACATTTGTCCAAACCCACAGAATGTACAACACCGACCAAATCCTAATGCAAACTGCAGACTTCGGATGATAACGATGCTGTTAATCAGCTGTTACAAATGTAGAACTCTGTTGAGGATGTTGATAACGGGGGCAGCTATGCACATGCAGGTTAGGGGTATATGGGATTTCTCTCTACCTTTCTCTCAGTTTTGCTGTGAGCCTAAAACTGCTCTAAATAAAAGCAGTCTTTGTAGGGGCAGATAGGTGTAATACCTCTTTTCACCCATTGTAAGAGTTGCAGTGTACACTCCTATAGCATAAGACAGGTTAAAAAGAGAAACATAAAACAAGTTAATTTAATTAAATTTCACGTCTTCAGAAGTAAAAACCCAACAATCCAGGGAAAACTGTCTATTTTTATGCTGAGGTTCTATAAAGAATAGACAGGAGTGTAGAAATGTGATCAGACAAGAGTATAATCTAATAGTAATGGACTGAGAGGGGAAAGCATGGCCTTTCAGATTCTTCCTGGCCTCTCTGTATAGTATTCCTTTCCCTGGATATTGTACAGGACGCTTTTGGAATGATGGTCTTCAAGAGAGAATCTTTCTCAGTTAAATGTCTTGTTGTGGGGAGAGGGGTTCCAGTTCCTGTGACTCACTTTTGGAAAAAGGAGAGAAAGAGGAATGGGAGACAAAAGGGCTGGAGAGGGTCAGAGAGACTTTGCTTCTGAGACTCCCCAGTGTTCTTCAGTTCCAAGCACTCAGCATGCCAAGGTGCCATATTTTGGGGTATCATGTTCTGAGTCCCAACACCTTAAATGTAAAAGCAGAATGGACTGAAGTAGGAATTAGAGCAAGCTATTAGAAACAAAAGGGGAAACAAATGTCATTGTTGAGTCTGTTGCAAAGTGGGAATCGTGACTACAGGGGACAGACCTTGTGTAGTTCCTTAGAGATTGTTTAAGATCAAGGGACACTGGAAGATCAAAGGAGTATTGACATCAAGCCTACTCTGTGGACCCTGCAGTGGATATTACAATGTAACAGGAGACACAAATCTTTCTCCATGACGTGAACAAGGGTGGTTCAATTTTCCTTCTTCTTTACAGGTTTTGGAATTCCAGATGACTCATATTTGTCTGAAATTGGCCATACTTCACAGGGACTTGTGACTAGAATAGGGTAAAGCTGGTCTCAGGTCCTTTTCTTGATGAGGGGTTGTATTAGTCTATTTTCACACTGCTATGTAGATACTACCTGATACTGGATAATTTATAAAGAAAAGAGGTTGAATAGACACACACTTTTGCTGGGGAGCCCTCAGGAGACTTAGAATCATGGCAGAAGGTGAAGGAAGCAAGGCAGGTCTTACATGGCAGCAGGAGAGTGAGAGGGAGAGCAAAGGGGAAAGTGCCACTTTTAAACCATCATATCTCATGAGAACTCACTCACTACCATGAGAACAGCATGGGGGAAACTTCCTCCATGATCCAGTCATCTCCCACCAGGTCCCTCCCTTGCCACATAGGGATTACAATTCAAGATGAGATTTGGGTGGGGACATAGAGCCAAACTATATCAGGAGTGAAGGTATCAGGATGTGCTTTGTACCTTACCCATACACAATTACTAGTGTAAGTTTGGAATAATGTTCAGGGAATATCATTTTTAGGTTTGCAAGAAAGAGCATGGGCTTCCTTTCACTTGATGACTTTAAGATTCTGTGGATCTCAAAATTCAGATTCTGTAACTGCTTAGTTCACAGGTGCAAACTCCATGAAAATTCTTGGAGACTAAAAACAAAACATGACTGCAAAGAAATCATTATATCAAAAAGATATCTTCACTTGTGTGTTGATCACAGCACTATTCACAACAGCAAGGATATGAAATCAACCTAAGTGTCCACCAACAGAAGATCAGATAAAGAAAATGTTCTGTGTATGACACACACACGTGCACACACACACACACATATGTGATGCAATACTACTCAGTCATAAAAAAGGAAAGAAATCATGTCACATTTATTGGAGCACAGATAGAACTAGACGCCATTTTTTTTTTTTTTTTTTTTTTTTTTTTTGAGACGGAGTTTCGCTCTTGTTACCCAGGCTGGAGTGCAATGTCGCGATCTCGGCCCACCGCAACCTCCGCCTCCTGGGTTCAAGCAATTCTCCTGCCCCAGCCTCCCGAGTAGCTGGGACTACAGGCACGTGCCACCATGCCCAGCTAATTTTTTGTATTTTTAGTAGAGACGGGGTTTCACCATGTTGACCAGGATGGTCTCGATCTCTTGACCTCGTGATCCACCCACCTCGGCCTCCCAAAGTGCTGGGATTACAGGTATGAGCCACCGCGCCCGGCCTTAGAGGCCATTTTCTTAAGAGAAATAACTCAGAAAAAAAAGTCAAATACCAAACAAGTGGACACTAAATAATGTGTACACCTGGACATACAGAGTGAAATATTAGATATTGGAGACTTGGATGGCTGGAAGTATGGGTAGGGGTAAGGGAAGAAAAATTACTTTATTGGAACAGTGTGCACTATTTGAGTGATGGCTACATTGAAAGCCCAGATGTCACCACGACCCAATATAGTCATGTAACAAAACTGCAATTGTAGCCCCTAAATCTATGAAATTAAAAATTAAGAGCTTTTTAAAGAAAGAACTGTCAACTAGACCTGGGTTTAATATGGGCAGTCTGGGGGCATTCCTCCATTAAGTGTTGTCCAATAGAGTTTTTGTGATTTTTTTAAATGTTCTATATTTGCACTGTGCAGTATGGTAGGCACTAATCACATATGGCTGCTGAGCCCTTGAAATGCAACCAGTACAACTAAGAAAGTCCATTTTTAATTTTAATTAGTTTAAATTTAAATTTAATAACTACATCTGGCTAGTGGCTACCATATTGGCTAGTATGGTGTCTACACTGTCTCCATTTGTAGTTTAAAGGTGTTATCTTACTTTAATTATGGTAATTATAAAATGCCAACAAAAACTGGTAACAATTTAGTTACATTCTTAAGTAGAGATACTTAAATATAGTCAGGAAAAGGAGAGACAGAATCCAAATCCTACCCTGAGAGTCAGAAAGAGAATCCTGGCATATTTTTTGGCACACAAGGAATTAAAGAATGCATTCTTAACAATGTTATGTGGTACCACCTTCAGCTTTACAATTTTTCATACTTCTGGTTGAAGATCATTAAGATGGGAATTTTTGGAGCCCTTGCAGTTCTGTATTAAATGATGGGTATAACTTGCAGCTAGGATGGTCAGGAAAAGTTTCATGATTAATATTGCATGACGTGGGTTATGGAATAATGGAAGGATGCATTTAATGGGGTAAAGGCTCTGATGCTGGAATAACATGGGAGAAAAAAAGTACAGAAATGCATATGAGGCCTGCTCAGAAAATGGTGAGTAGATTAATTTGGCTCAAGACAATATTTCATGTCCAGAATGGTGTGGAGAGATAGTAAAGGCAAAGGGATTGCTTAAAAAAAACTTGAAAGCTACATTTTTAAAATGTACCTTAATTCTATAGGAAATTGGGACCCAGTTGAACTGTAAGATGGATGATCAGGACAAAAGGATTGAAAACAGATGAGACTGAAAAGAAGAAGACCCTTAAAGCTAGTCAATAATTCAGGAAATAAAGAAATAAACTAGCATCATGGCATTGAGTCTGGAAAGTAACAAGTATATAAGAAGGAGAATATTAAATTTCAAAATAAATTTTATCATCAGCTCATGAAATGAAATATTGAGGACTGAACTAGTGATAATCAAAATTGTGGGACTTGGAACTATATCTGGTTCATGTGGATTTTCTTAGAGCATAATTCAATTAGTGAAATGAATGAGGTTTAAAAAAGAGATGAATCACACCGCTGTGTGTGTCTGTGTGAGAGTGTGTGTATTAAAATGTATACAATATGAAAATACTGTCAAAAAACAAATCTAAAACTTGGATAGAATTTTAAAATAACAGTTTCTTAGAAAAAGTGATTAGATAACAAATGACCTGGCTAATTTTCATTTTGATTGAAGGTACTTAGAAGCTTCCAAACTTTTAACATTGTTTTATATTTTAAAGATAGGATCTTTTCTTTTCATCTGAGTCACATATTTCCTCTCATAACAGACAAAAATACTTCCTACCAGACAATTCTAGAAATGTTACACCATCCACTTTAATTGGTATATATTACAGCATTCTTTCACATTGTTTCATATAACAAAAAAGCAGCTTAGATTGTATAATTTAGCAATAAATGGAAACTAAATTGCCCTTCCTGGCTTGTAAATGTAGTTCCTTTAAGAAATGTAAAAGTTTAGTTTATTTGGCAGAAAAAATATTGAAAAAAAAGAAAAGTTCTCCTAGTATTTGCAATGCCATACAAACAATGTTATATAATATTTTTTAGTATTTTCTCTAATAATCTAAAAGCAATTGATTTTTTCTTTTATTATTGTAAAAATTAACATGAAATCTATCATCTTAACACATTTTAAGCTTAAAATGCATTTATTGTTAACTATAGCTGCAATTTATTACAGCAGATCTCTAGAGCTTATTCATCTTGGTTAACTGAAACTTTGTGCCTGTTGAGTACTAACTTCCCAGTTTCCCCTTCTGCCCCACCCTTGGAACCACCATTCCAGGCTTTGGTTTTATGAAATTGACTATTTTAGATACCTCATATAGGTGAACTCATGCAGCATTTATTTTTCTGTGTCTAGCTTATTTAACTTAGCATAACATCTTAAGGTTCATCCATGTTGTCTCATATTGTAGAATTCTCTTCTTTTTCAAGGATGAATAGTCATTTCTCCAAATAAAACATATAAATGGCTAATGACATACACCTGGTTATATGTTCCACTGTGGGCCCTACCCATTATATTCCAGATGGTCTTTCCCACTGTTTCTTTTTTTTAATTTATTGAATAGATAGAGTTAGAGTGACTCCTGTATCTCATTTTCTTTTGCTATCTCCAACTCTCAATCCTGTCTCTTTTTAAATCAATGCAGTGAAGATTCCATAAAATTTTTTATATAGAAATGAACCTTTTCCAGTTTCCAGTACAAATACAAATCTCCCACTACTTTTACAGTTGTTTATGTATTTCACTGGAAATGTTAAATGGAAGGATAATTAAATAAATCCATTTCTATCTACATCTTTTATAAGAAGTTACTAATAATTATGCTTGGGAATATTGGATTCAGAATACACGTATTAAATAACATGCACTTGGGGAAAAGGAGAATTGAGACTTGGAAAAAAAGATGTATTTGTATCTGTTCCATGACACCTTTTCAACACTTTTATCTCTAAGTTCCCATGGCCTTTATTAACTATTTTTACACTTACACCAAAACAGTGTGTGTGTGTGTGTTTGTGTGTAGCTTTACAGATTGTAATCACCTTGAGAATTAAAACTGTGTCCTTTTTTAATTTTCCACAATTTCAATCATAAAACTATTCATTAGTGTTCATTAGATATTCATTGATTCATTTGTGTACTTTGTATTGATAACATTTAGGTGGTTTACATTTTGAGGACACCACCAAATGCAGGAGAGCCTTAATATATCTAGGACAGAGTGTTTTTATTTTTGGTAATTAACAAGTTGTTGAGGGTTCTTTTTTTTTTTCTTCAGCTTTTATTTTAAGTTCTAGAGTGCATTTGCAGGACGTGCAGGTTTGTTACATATGTAAATATGTGCCATCGTGGTTTGCTGCACAGATCAACTCATCACCTAGTTATTAAGCCCAGTATTCATTAGCTTTTTTCCCTGATGCTCTCCCTCCCTCCACCTCCATCCATCTGATAGGTCTCAGTGTGTGTTGTTCCCCACATGTGTCCATGTTCACTTCCCACTTACAAGTAAAAACATGTGGTGTTTGATTTTCTGTTCCTGCATTAGTTTGCTAAGGACAATGGCTTCCAGCTCCTTCTACGTCCCTACAAAGAACATGACCTTGTTCCTTTTTATGGCTGCATAATATTCCATAAATTCTTATAGTTTAAAAATCCAAATGTTACTCTCTACCAATAAACAGGTTATTCCAAAACTATATACTTTAATCAGTAACTATATTTCCTCACCTAAAAGTCATGTCTCTTGGTTTTATAAATACCCCAATACATAAATAACCTTGTACATTTTTCTAATTATATTAAAAATTGATATTAAAAGTTACCATTGTTTGACAATAAAGATGCCCCATAATCACATAACTCTAAAATATTTTGCTTCTCTTTTTATAGGTGCTACTTTTATCAAATGTTTCCCGACAAAAGTTTTCCACTGGGGAAATTATTAACTTGATGTCAGCAGATGCTCAACAACTCATGGACATGACATCAAACCTCAATCTCCTCTGGTCTGCTCCTTTTCAAATTCTGATGGCCATTTCTCTCCTTTGGCAAGAGCTGGGTCAGTGGTGTTAGCAGTGGTGGCAGTCCTTGTATTTGTTATACCAATAAATGCTTTAGCTGCAACTAAAATAAAAAAGTTAAAGGTAAGAAAATGACTGCCTCATGTTACATTCGTCGAACAGGAGCTGAGTTTTCTGACTGCAGTTAACAATCACCATCTAGCTAGTCATATAGAGAGAGTTATAAATGGAAGTCATCTAACTTTATTATTGACTTATTCATTCAACCAGTATGGACTAAGCATGTGTCCTATGTCAGCCAGTGTTCCAGGCACAGGAAGCACAGCAGTGAGGAGGAGAATGGACAAGTTCCAGCTCTCATGGGGGTAGCGGAGGAGACAAGCATTAAGCAAGTAAATAAATAGATAGAAAACATTTGCATATGAAGAAGATTTAGCAAAGATAAGGTGATGAAGAGACCAAGGATGCCATTTTACATTTAGAGCCAGGAAAATCCTCAGGAAGGAAATGGTATTTCAACAGGGTGAAGGAGTAATTCATGTGGATGTCTGAGGAAAAGACATACCAAGCAAAGGGAACAGTGTGTGTGCAGCCTGGAGGTAGAGGTATGCTTGGTTGTTTGAAAAGTGGACTGCTGCAGCAAGCAGACAGAAAATGTTTCACTAAATTATTGTTGATATTCTTCCTTTATATTCAGTCATTCATCTTACAATCAATATATGTTTTCATATTTTGCCATGTGATAGACTGTGCACTATGCTGTCCTGTAAGAAATGGAGAAACCATAGAGTCCACTGCCCTGAAGGAAATCACACTGCAATGAGACAGATGCTTTCACATGTCAAATTAACAGAGGTGGATGTATTGTTTATGAAAATATTATTTTAAATGGATCAAAGATTAACAATATATATTGACATGGAAATGTGTCATATTTTAGAGCAAAAAGTAGATTAAATATATGCATGTATATCAAGCATATATGTGTCTATATCATAGATCCATTATTAAAATGTGAATATATCTATACACGTGTACAATGGAGACATAAATAAATGAAGATACATAGCTATAAATATATTTGCATAAGCATAGAAGTAATCCAAAGATAAAGCAGCAGTCTTTTAAGAATAGTTACCTGTGAAGTAGAATTAGACAGGAGGGTAGATTTTTGCTTATTACTTTAATACCCTTAAGGGACTAAAAATTGTATAGTCTTTTATATTTTTCTTATTTTTTCAAATAAAAGATGACTGCTCTTTAAACATAAAAACTAGAAAATAGCATATAATTTTGAAGTAAAGGTACTTAGCATACTAGTGTTTAGAATAACAGATTTGTTTATAGTTATAATAAATACTTTTAACTAGTTTTAAAAAATATATTCTGAATTTTTAAAACTGCTATTTAAAGGCACATTATTAGGAATGAAAATATATATTTTGAACCTTAATCTACAGTCCTAGAACCTTCAAAGAGATTTCAATATTATGTCCAAATACACTAAATAGAAAATATGCCTTTAAATCACACACATAATATTACTGTATTAAATCACACACAGAATATGATGGATATTAGCTTGTAAATGGATTTTTTATAAGATATACAAATACTTCTGCATATAACATAAAGTGCCAATGGCAATGGAGAAAACACTTAAGAAATGATGCCCAAGCAAGTATAAAATGTTATGATAATTGTTAAATATTTGAATAAAATACAATTGCATAACATTGATAAAAAGAAAAGGAAGAGTATTTGAAAATATAAATTTTAATTATTCTAATTCTTAAAGAACAAATAAAATTTATAGAGAGCCTTATTTTTATTCCTGTAACACTTCTGTTATAAATATGTATATAAATAGTTAATGGAGCTTTTAGAAATGTGTTCTATTTTAGTAGGATGTGGGTGTTATTTTATTATTCAAATTTAAACAAATTATGTTTAAATAAATATTACATTTTCTACTATTCTATACTGGTTTTATTCTCCTGTTGGCTATGTTTGTTACCTGTTTATACTCTCTTCCACCATTGTCAATAGAATTATGTATAAATATTGTAAGATGCTTTTATCCACTAAATTTAAAATAATATAGAGAAAATAGACCATATTTTTAAAATAGCCATGGCTATGTCAGTGAAAGTATTATCAACTTTGTCATATATTTTTAAATTTTCTTTCCATTAAATAGAAAAGTCAAAGAAAGATCAAAGATAAACAGATAAAGCTGCTGAAAGAAATCCTACATGGAATTAAGGTAATATAAAAGGGATATGCCTTTGACTTGACTATTTTGAGTATAACAATACAAATGAAGTTTGTACTGTTCTCAGTATCACAGAGTGATTATAGATATATAATTGTGGGCAGAAAATTTCAGATTTCAGATATGTAGGAATTCTTATCACTAAAATAACATTTAATGCAAAGCCAAATAAAATGCAGCCCTTGTCTTTTTGTTTCTCACACAAGTAAACACAAATATCCTAAAAGTCACAAAATATTACTTATTTTAAGGAATTATGTTGAAAAGATGGGATGAAGCAGGCAAGAATGGTAATAAAGGCAGATTTATACAGGAGAAGTGATGACATGTCATTCAGATTATTTTATATGGGATACAAATGATCATATAAATGCTATTCTATAAAAAATATGTTGCAAATTATTTTTCCCTAGGAAAGCTAGAATAGTTTAAAAGTGAGAGGAGACAGTATCCTTGGGGTCTGACAACAGGTGTCGTAAAGCCTCTCTCTGACAATCCTGATAATTGCTACAATTTATTCAGTATTTTCTGTCCATCAAATTCTGTGCTTATTACTCTATATGTGTTTTCTCATGGAATTCTTATAAATCCCAGAAAAAGATTCCCCATTTCCATTTTATTAACTAGGAAACAAAGGCACTGAGCAGTTAAGGGGCAGGTCTAAATTTACAAAACCAGTGAGAGTGTTAGAGTTCTCCACAGAAACACACTCAATATGAGATTTCATCCATAGAGATATAGCTATACAGGTATATGAATAGAGATTTAAGAAACTGGCTCATCTGATTGTGGGGGCAGGCAAGTGTAAAATCTGTAGAACAGGTGGGCAAACTGAAATTTCTAGCAAAAGTTGATGCTGCAGTCTTGAACCTGAAGACAATCTGGAAGCAGACTTCCTTCCCCCTGAGGAACCTCAGTCTTTTCTCTTAAGGCTTTCAACTGATTTGATAAGGACCACTCATAAAACAGACGGTAATCGTCTAACTCAGAGTTTAACTGATTGAAATGCTAACAACATCTAAGAAATACCTTCACAGAAATATCCAGACTAGTATTTGAACAAACCACTGGACCCCATAGCCCAGTCAAACAGTCATATAAAATTAAGCATCACATAGAGACAAGCTGCAATTTTAATGTAAATCAATTCAGTCTAAAGTATATGCAATAAGCCAGCATAGGATCCTATTTCCCCACATTTTCTGCCTCAGAAAATAGTTTACAATCTCAAAACACTAGTCACCTTTCAGAGAATGGCTTGAAGTCCCAAAAAATCTGTCCTGAAGAAACTGGAAAACAAGGAAAACGAGTTTAGCTATAAGAAACAGATAATAGACAGAAGTGAGAGCTGGACCAGCAGCAAGAGTGACAGAACTGAGCTAGATCAAAACTGTCTATGGAATTCTGTGGAGTTCATGCCTAGAGCTGGCATGTTGCCGGAGTCTGGCTCAGAAATAAGTTATTGGGAGTGGTGGGGACATAAGGCTGGAGGATGGTGATTCCCTCTTTCTGCTCTGCTCCCATCCCCAAAATACCACAATTTAAGAAAATATTCTGATTCAATCAAAGTGGGAGCAGTTTAGTTTTTTTTATGGTTGTACCATCATACTTTACTTTCACAATTGTGTGTGTGTGTGTATGTGTATGGCGTGTGTGTGTGTGTGTGTGTGTGTGTGTATGGCGTGTGTGTGTGTGTGTGTGTGTGTGTGTATGGCATTTGTTTTGTGTGCATTTTTTTCTTCTATGATATTATTGTCTGAATCATTTACAGATCCTCAAACTGTATGCATGGGAGCCCTCCTATAAAAATAGGATTATCAAAATTCGAGATCAGGAATTGGAATTTCAAAAATCAGCTAGGTATCTTACTGTATTTTCCATGCTGACATTAACTTGCGTTCCATTCTTGGTGAGTGTATGTCGTATTTCCTGTTTTGATTTTCAAATCTGATTTAGAGATTTAACTCCAAATTACTTGAAATT
>PVKV010037734.1:0-14538 GCA_004027835.1 Alouatta palliata
TCTCTTTTTATCTCCGCCCTTCTGTTCTGTTTTGCCGTCCCCTCCCGCCTGCTGCCGGCCCTGCCTCGCCCCAGGCGGCGCCGCCGTCACGGCGAACAGCGAGGTGGGGCCGCTGCTCTTTGCTGCGGCCTCCTTGTCGGCCCCGCGCTGCTGTTGGGGCTGTTGCTGCTGTGTCGCCGGCGGTTGAGGCCGCTGCTCCCCGTGCCGGTTCTCGTCACCCGCGCCTTCCTCTTCGTCCGCGAGCTCATCTTCCCCTTCCTGGAAACCCGGACTGCCACCATTCTCGTCTTCCGAGGCAGCCTCCTCCTCCTCCATCGGCCGGAGTCGGCCGCCCCTGCGGCCCCGTTCTCCTCTCCTGGCTCCATCTGGTCGCCATCCAGGGCGGAGATCCCTTCCTCCTCCTCCTCCTCTTCTCCTCCACTTCGTCGCCGCTGGCTGCGGCCTCCGGCCCGAGGCCTGCTCCCGAGCGCCAGGCGGAATCCCCGCCCAGGTCTAGGCTGCCGTTCCCCAGCTCCACGGCCGGGCGGCCCTCGGCCTCCTCGTCGTCCATCGTGGCCTGGAGTCGCTCCATGAGCTCGGCCTTGAGGCCCTTGTCAGAAAGGCGTCTCTTCTTGAGCTCCTTCATAAAATTTATTTTTTTATACGTTCTCAGTATTTGCATATTTTTCCTGCTTCTCCAACATTCCACTAGTAGCATGTTCAGTTGTCCAAAAGTTACAAATTTGCATTTTGTCACTTTGTAATCCTGATCATTTTTATAGGACATTTTCATTTATCAAAAATCTAGTAATAATGAAAACTTCTGAAGATGTTAATCATGACTACCTCCAAAAAATCCTTCCAATTAAATTTATATACATCCTGATCTCAGAAATATTAACATGGGAAATATGGGTCAACGATTAAACTTTTATGTACTTAGAATTTATTTGCAAAATAGTAATCTTTAATTGGCAATAAGATACAGAGCAAATTATGAATATTTAACAAATTTAAACAAAATGCTGACAATTTGAAGACTATGAAGGAAAGCCCGTTATTAAATAAATCTAAGGAGATCAGTCAAAAAACACCATTTATCTAGAGCTTTTGTGATCTTTAAGAAAGTCATGTTTAGTAAGATTATTATGAGATTTCTATTTGAAAATATCAATCTTTTAACTCTTGTATATATAAAAGTAGAAATTCCAAATAGCTTGAAGACTGTTTGCTAGACCACCAGTGAACTTCAGTGCATAGCCATGTTGGACCCTGAATTTGAACCCCTGGCAATCCAGCTGAGAAGATATCTAGTTAAATTTGCTGAGCTTATTTGCCTTGCCCAGAAAGTGCAGATTTTAAAAAGAACTACTCCCTATTCTAAAGAAATGTAAATACTGTCAGGAAACTAAATCTAGAGGAGCTACATCTTCAGGAATCCTGGTGTTTGTAGGTTGATAGACACATGCTCTGAGGGACTATGTGCAAGGGCAAAATTTGAAGAGGCTCTGACACTGGGAGAATAATGAGACAAGATGTTCAGTAGGATAAGAAAACAATGAGAACACTTGTGCACAGGGAAGGGAGCAACACTCACTGGGGTAGGCCAGGGGTGAAGGGGAGGAACAGCAGGGGGTGGGGAGGTTGGGGAGGGATAATATGGGGTGAAATGGCGTACATATGCAACAATCCTGCAGGATGCAGGATGTGCACATGTACCCCAGAGCCTAAAGTACAATTAAAAAAAAAAGAAAGTTATAGTGGTTTGAAAAGAAAGGAGTTGGATTAGAAATTTGGGGCAACATAATTAGGATTTTTACTTGTTAGCAGTAATGCTAGAGGGTTTTAAAAGTGCATGATTCCCTTTTTATCAGCAAGTTAATTGCAGCTACTCATCACTGCAATCAGTGGTAGTACACTTACCCCAAGAAACAACAACTCTATCCTGTAGACTGGGTATATGCAACAGGTGAAGTTGTTCTAAGTGTATTTATAAATGAGTTAGAAGTTCTTTCATCCATGCAGTGCTTGTGTGCTAGCATACATACACATGGATAAATATGAGAAATGATGACACTGATACTTTTCAGTTCAGTATGGCTTATTTCTCTTACACTATTTTATTTCACTGGTTTAAAATACTGTTTTTAAATGTTTTTCATCTTCCCAACAGTTATCTGAAAATAAATGGAAGTGGTGTATTTTGTTTTGTTCTTGTTATCAGCATTCACAATAAGGAGTTCAAATAATCTTGAGAGGATAGAGGGAGATTTGCAATAAATACAAAGCTGACCCATGCCAGGAAAGTATAGCTAAAACTTTCCTTGTCTTTCCTTAAAATATTATAGCTAAAACTTCCTTTTAATAGAAAGGTCTATTAATCCATCAAAATCTATTTTTTTGGTGGATTAATAGACCTTTTCCCATTCTCCATTCTGAATAACAAATTGAATTTTCACAATGAATTTGTGTCATGACCATTCCAGACCTGGCACTTTGGGAAAACATATGCTTGTGAAGGTGTTTGGCTGAAAGTCAAATGTAAGCTTTTCTGAGTCATTGGAGCCCAGGGATCTGTTCTGACACATAAAGTGCTTACGGGAAAATCATTTGAAATAAACATTCCAGGAACTGTGGGAAGGTTAAATGAATCTCCTCTGGTGACCCATCTCAGGAGTAAATCAGTTGCAACTTGGTAGAGCCTGCAGAGCATCAAAAGGGAACCACAGAGCTATAAAGAAACCAGGAAATAAAAACACTTTTAGTCCCAAAATGAAGTCCAAACTATTCACACTATCAAAATCATTTGTGTATGAAGTATTAAATTATACATTTTGAAAAAAATGTCATGATGTGTGGAAAGTATTGATTTGTCTGTTTGTTCACTTGCCAAGTAAAAACAAGCAACAGGCAAAGTTGTACATGTTCAAGTTTGTGAACAGTTCATTCTTAAATGTCAACCTTTTGAAGGCTACCAATAGATAATAATTCCAAGTTTTTCATTACTATATATAAAATATTTTGGTTTTTTTAGTCATAAATGTCTGGAACTATAAGTTTAAAACTATTTTATAATTATCATTTTAGTTGTATACATATTAATTACTAAATTCATTCACTACTGCATTTCTCTGAGTAAAAGCACCATCATCAATGCTTAATTGAAACATATCTCATTTTTTAGAATTAAGAGATGACTTTAAAACAAAAAAGATTAAGTGAGTTATTTAAAATATCTGGGTTAGGTAAATATTTTTCAAATTATTAGAATAATAAAAGGACAGAAAACACTAACAAGTACACATTGGGATTTTTTAAATGGCATAGAGACAGAAGTAACTATTCAAACTTGAAACTCATGTTTCATACGAAATGAATCATACCAAATACATGAATCATACCAAATACAGACTGCAAGATCACTGTACTGCATGATTATATTATGAAGATTGAAGATGTGTCAGGAATTTTTATTTTATATAAGATCTTACTGAAAGAGAAACTTTCAAAACTGTAATGAAGATGAAGAATATGGAATACCTTTCTGCTTCATGTGTAGATAACAATGGAGAAAATGGGAAAATTCATCTCCAAAGGTTGTTGAGGATTTTGAATTTTATTTTGCAATTAGACTGGTTTAATTGACCCAGCGAAGATGCCTGTGAGCCTAGAAACACGTGAATTATCAGGGAGTCCAAACTCTTTAATCAATAAAGTCTCACTATCACATTATACAAACCATTCTCAGAGAAATTTTGTATCAGGCATGCTCTCTTTTGATACAGATCCAGGATAAGACCCTTAGTGAAATAATAGGGGAAGTACAAATGAAAAATATTGGGAAAATTATAGCCAGACAAAGCAGGTGTCTACTGTGTCCTAGTTACCTCCATGTCTACCGTATTTTCTTATTGTTTATGAACTCTACCAGGTAGGTATTGTTATCACCTTCATAGAGTCTCATAGGGATTGGAAACCCAGCTGACTGTCCTGACATTTTAGAGTCTTAGCGGTGGATTTACAACATCCCTGCAAATTATTTGACACATTTCCCATTGAAAATCCTACCCATGGGGATCTGCAAGGATTTAAATCTGACATAAACATTACAGTTACAGTTACAGTGTAGGAAAAATAACACAAAGCATATCAATTTCAGAAGAGATGATGCTTTTTCTGTCTGGATTATTTGGATATTTGATCGATAAGACACCTGCTTTGTTTGGCTAGAATTTTCCCAATATTTTTCATTTGTACTTCCCCTGTTATACAGAGCCTATGCATAATCTATCTCTGACCTCAGTCCAAGCTGAGCTTCCAGATGAAGGTCAGCATCAGTGAGGCCATTTTGTGTAAGTCATCTTGAGTATTCAACCCAGTCTGAATTTCAGATGGGTAGACATAGCTGACGTGCAATTGTACCACGTGAGAGATCCCAAGTGAGAACTGCCCAGACAAGTTCTTTCTTAATTCCTGACCAAGTGCTAAGATGGCACTTAAGGTTCTCTCCCTTCAATCTGGAGTGCATGCCTCATCTATTATCCTCCCCTTGAGTATGGGCAAGACTTGGGAATAGAATAGAATATTCATGCCCTTGAGTATGCCATGTACTATAAGACAAAGACACTGAAGTAGTCATTTCTGTGATAGCAATGGGGAAAATGTTTTGTTTTTATAAAATCCTGTGGTAGCATGGTGGAGAGAAGTTTTCCCTGCTGGCTTTAAAGATGTATGCTGCCTCGAGTGATGCTAAGAAAACACTCAGCTATTTCACACCCAGATTCCTTACCCACCAAAACTAGGTGATCACAAATGGTGGTTGTTTTAAGCTCCTACATTTCTGGTAATTGATTGCACAATAATAAAAATGAATACAGTGACTCACAAAAGTAAGAAAAAGGTAAAATATATTGTTTTAGGCTTCTAGGTTTTTGGAGTCATTGGTTACAAGCATTAGTAAATGGTACCTATTTGTGGGTGATTTGTTAAACAGAAGTAGTAACAAGAATATTTCCTTTCTCTTAGATTTTTCATCTATTCAGAAAAGTAGAACATAGGTCATTCACCAAAGTCCAAAATACTAGAGCAAAGGAATAAGCTGGAGTGTGCTATATGATTCAGACTGATCGGGGAACTAAACAATAAGGGTTATCTTCAAATAGTTTCTTGAGACAGGAGAAAAATACAAATCACATATTCACACAGAAAAAGATAAACAAAAATATGAGAATTTGTTGAAAATATCTTGTTAGTTTATGACAGAGAAGGAATTCAGGGACTTAAGCCTTCTAGTTATATTAAGTACAAAGTGTCCCTTGCACTGCTCTGCACATGATGCCAGTGTCTATTAAGACATGGAGTATAAAAGTTCTATAGATTTGCTGTTCCAGAAAGAGTTAGAACAGCCTTCCTGGTCCTGCCCTCTCTGACATCATCTCATCACTCTTCTTCTGCACCTGTCCTGATAGGCTACTTCCACAGCTTCTGCTATGGTGGTTAGGGCCACCTTGTTTTATTGTTACCACCCCAAAAGTGTATATGATTATTAAGTAAAATAAAAATGAAGATGAAGCAATTCATGATTCATGAGGCACATATATTATCTCAGTGGTTTAAACAGACGTGGTCTTTAAGGTATTTAAAAAGACATTTAAGTTAAACTGTTCATGTACCACATTTCATTTTCTTAGAGTAACATTGATTATCCTGCTTTTCTGATGGCATTTCTCATGAATTCAATGACACTTTTGTAAGTAATATATCGACAAATGAAGTATTTTTAAGAAAAAGCTATTTTTTGTTTGACATTTTCAATCTGTGTGAAAATATTTTTTAGTCATTCATGAGATTCCTTGAGATGCTTCTTTTTTTGTCCTTAAATGAATTTTAAAATCATGAAAATCATACTATATTTATTAATATATGACATTATTTTTATATTACCACACCAGAAAACACAAATATAAATCTTTACAAGTATTTGATGGATGATATTGATCTATTTTTTTGCTTTGCTTTGGATTTATTTGGCTTGCTACTGAATGAGTGTATCTCAGTAACAATCAATATATTCCAGAAAAAAATGTCTTTTAAGCTAGGTATACAGATACTAAAACAATCAGCAAACAGTTCATATTTACTTAAATGTCTGCTTTTACTTTTGTTTTTAGCAAAAATATTTTCATTTCTTTTAACACTATACCCATTAACAATGCTATGATATTTACATTCAAATGATTAAACATATGGCAGAATACGTGTTTGATGAATGCTTCCAATATTAAAGGGAAGGAGAAATAAAAGGTAAAAATAGAGAACTCTATGATATGAGAAATTCCCAACGTGATAAGCATAAAATAATCCACATTTTTCTTGCAGTAGAATATGAAGTACAATAAATGAGAGAGTTCTACAAAAATTTACTCTGACTTTTCAATAAAAGAATATGTGATTGACAAACCAATACTTCAGTAACTTTTATAAATAAATCAGTAGTACTTTGTTTCTTATAATGTATCAGAGGACTGCAGTAACACTAAATTTAATTTTCACCTTCTTTTCTAAATGTCTTGCTTAATAGACTACACTATGAACATCAGCAGTCTTGCTCCATAAATTGTCAAATAGAAAACTTGTAATAATGCTTAACTCTTGCAGTTATTCATATGGGGTAAATCTATTAAACTTTTATATGAAAACTAATTCTCAGGAAACAGAAAAATGAACAAAACATAGTTGAAAAAACAATGGTAAAATGCCAATCTCTGTTTTTTTTAAGTGTATTATGGCACCTCCAATGTTATGCAGTGATCAAATGTATATGATCAAATACACTACTTAAATATTAGTACTAATTCTCATCTTTTCTATTTTTTTTAAATATGAGTTCATGTTCTTTGCAGGGACATGGATGAAACTGGAAAGCATCATTCTCAGCAAACTGATACAAAAACAGAAAACCAAACACTGCATGTTCTCACTCATAAGCGGGTGTTGAACAATGAGAACACACAGATATAGAGATGCTAACATCACATACTGGGGCCTGAGGGGTGGAGGGGCCAGGGGAGGACTAGCAGGGAGTGGGGGAGCTGGGGAGGTATTGCATTAGAAGTAATACCTAATGTAGAAGACAGTGTGATGAATGTAGCAAACCACTACCATAGCACATTTACACCTATGTAACAAACCTGCACCAATCTGCACATATACCCCAGAACTTGAAGTATAATAAATACATAGAAATATATTAGTACCAGTTCTTATGCATTAAAAACATACAAAATAAATATTGAGAATGCAAGAGCACTATTTCTCAGTAACAGCTGTTAATATATGTTCTGCTCTGCTGTCTCCGACTAAAAGCCAATTCAAAAATGACCTATAAAATTGCTATTGTTTTTTTTTAATAGATGCTAATGGGACCACAGTATTCATCCTTAACTAATTACAATCTAACCTGAATTAATACATAACACTTCACATAACTTGTAAAGTTACGCTTCCAATTACACTTAGTGTTTATCTTTCTCATATTTTTATATCTACATATAAAATGCAATTTTTGTACTGTAATACATTAGTTGCCTTGAAATTATGAAAAGAAAAAACAGCACTTTTCATTTTCCTAAATATTTACTGCCTTTGATACTCTATTTATTCTTGTTGATCTGAATTTTCATTTGGCATCAATTTCTCTTCTCAAATAAATAAGCATTATTTGTAATAAGAATTTTCTGGTAATGTATACTTATTTTTATGAAATTCTTTTTTACAATATCATTTTGGGGAGACACTTTGCTAACTAGATAATTTTGGAGTTCTGGTTGATGATCTTTGTTTGTTTTCAACACCTTAAAATGTCATTTTATTGTCTGCTGGATTCACCATTTCACTGTCATACATATTATATTTCCCTGTCGGTAGTGTTGTATCTTTTTGCTTCTATCTACTTTGAGGTTTTCCTTGTTATCTTTGATTTTCAGCATTTTAATTTGAAGAGCCTACCAGTACAATTTGTTGGCTGATAGAATTTGTATTTATCCAGCTTAGGGATTATTTGGCTTTCTGGCTCTTTGGGTAAGGTTTTCACAAAAGTTGGAGATATTTTGGCCACTATTTATTCAAATGTGTTTTCATCCTATTTTGTTTTATATACCCTTCTGAAACTCCAGTGAAAACTCCTATTAGTTAATAATTGTCCAGAATCCAATGACATTGTGCTTATTTTTATTCAACATGTTTTCCATTTTTTAGGTATATAATTTCCTGACCTATATTTAATTATTTTTCCTGCAGTGTCCAATGTGCTTTTCTTTGCTATTTAATTTCCTCTCAAATATCATTCAGTATATATAATTGTTAGGTTCTATATTATACTTGGTTATTTTCAGAGTATTATCTTTTAAATTACATAATAGTTTAAACCAACTAAAATTATTTTCTTGTAAATTACTTAGCATATTTATGAGTTATTCTGACATCTTTGTCTGATCATTCCAATGTGTCATCTGTGGGTCTGCTTCTAATGACTTTCACTAGGTTTTGATAGAAAATCTTAGACTCTTTTCTGCTAGTTTACACTAGGTTTTTCCTGCATCTATATAATTTTCATGCTCATATTCAGAACATCATGTAAAAAAGGACAATAAAATTGTAACTATATATTTTTAGTTTATTCTTTTCCAGAGAATACAAGCCCTTTCATGTGATGATTTGCTGCTGATCATTCAGAATGCTCCCAAAGTCGAGCTGAGATGAAAAAGCTGGTTCAGTCCACTCTAATTTTTATGTCATATCTATGTGGCTGCATCCTTTGATGCTATTTTAGCTCTGAGATTATAGATTATGGTTCCAGATACTTTTGGTTCAATTTTCTATGAAAATCCAGGAAGACCTCATAAATACACCAAGAAAACACAAGATACTGTGAATGTTCTTTGTTTATCAACTCTTTCTTTACTGTTCTTTATCAGAAAACCTCCTGATAATTAGATGAGGTTGCCAGGCTCAGTAATTTATTTACAAATGTTCATCTCCTTCAACCTCTGATTTATCTCTCCACTGCTCACTGTCATCAGAGTCTCATTCTCTTTCTTCTTATCTTGCGTAGTCTCCTGTTATATGAGAGACACTTTTTCCACCTGCTCCCTGTCTGGTGCTCAGATGCAGCAAGAAAGCTTCTTATTCTCCTGTCACTATAGAAAGTTTATCTCTCTCTGTGGAATTCAATTAATTTGGATATATTTCATGCACCAGTTTTTAGAGCCAACATATATGTGTATGTATATATAATGTTATCAACATTTTTGTTATTACCATGGGATATAGAATTTCTACCTCTTTATACACCAGAATCAAATGTCTGACAAATATATTGTGTACTGTAACACAAATGAGATACTATACTTAGTACCAGGTTGCAACTTAGTTCATCTGGAAATTCAGCACTTTTTCTTGAATAATTTCTCTACACGTTAACTACCAAATATTATCTTTGGAATTTTCTTTCAATAACTAAATGTCTATCAGTTCATAAAGTTTCCTCAATTATCTCATAAATTAAAAAAAATATAACATTTTAGTGAGCACATGTAAAAACAGTGTTTCCCTAAAATGTATCAAAAAGTCAAATATTTTCAGTTAGTCTAAATAACAATTAATAATTTATAGCCATTGTAAAATGGAGAAGGTATGTATTCGAAGGTCGTTTGCAAATTATTAAATTCTACTCTCTGTACTGATATCCTAAGAACTCATGAGTAACTATAGTTTCATAAACATATATTTAAAGTTATTTCAGTAAAGTAAGAAAAAGACAGAAAGATAATAAAAAGTGCAAAAATCTATAATGGTCACTTTAAAACTGAGTATCTAGATAATAAGTACATGAAAGTATATTAAAATACAAACACATGAACACATACATGTAAATATATCTATATGTACATATACAATTCATAAAAAGTTGATTTTTTAAATTATGATATGATTCTTTACAAAAAGATAAACACATTTTTATTAATAGAGACAACTGTACTCACTAATATGTGAATTTTAATTCTTACAAATATTCTTATCATTATTTTTGGTTCAAATTTTCATTATTTTAAAAGGAATATTGTAATTCATAAGAATCAAATTTCTAGTATGCATATAGTGATGGCATTAAACATTTTTGCCTTGCGTATTTTGTCTTAAAGTACTGTGATTTTAACACATTTGAAAAGGTGGAAAGTATGACGTATGAGCTCACTGGATAAACCTTAATTTTTCTTACGTTAGAGTTTTGCCAAGTGAAACTACTCCCCAAGTCAGGTGGGAAATGGGGAAACAATGCACCTTAAGTTCTGACAAAGCATTACCTGTGCAAATCCCCGAGCCAAACGCATTTCATGCACCGAAAACATCGACCTACGACAGGTTAGTGCTATTTCTCTTGTCAAAAACACTCCTGCTTGTCTGAAGTTGCCTTGAAAAATACATGGGCTGCTGTTCTGTAACTAATTTTGAATAAGTCATGTTTTTCTTCTGAAGGAAAGTGATTCTAGTCAATGCCTTTTTATTTAAAGAAGAAATGCAGAAATGCATAATTTAAGATATTGGGATGTTTGATTGTGTGTCCATAAATGTTTGAAAGGAAAACTTCTTCCCACCCAGACATACAAACATGCATACATAGACACAATACGTAAAGGACCTGCTATACTTCTTGCCATCTTAATATTATTATTAATTTTTCCAAGACTTTTTTTTCAGAGTGTCAAAGTTTGTCTTGACTTTATGGCTTTGACAGGTGTTCTATCTGCCACCTTTCATTACGGTTATTTGAATACTGCAATCATAATTGCTTTTGAAGAACCTTTTCCTACAAAATCTGTGATATAAAAATAAATGTATTAATTTAAATTGTATTCTCTTTTCAATTACTATTTCTAGCTAAGTCTCCAACAGAGATCATCGACTTTTAAAACTCACTGAAAGCAGTATTAAAAAAGCATAGCTTTTTTTCCCCTCCAAACTGCTTCTATAGTACATTAAATAACTAAACTCATTTTCAGATAATTGAACTTTAAATGTTAGATGGAACCATCATTTTTTTTTCCTGGAGGGAAATCCTTTTTTTTCTACTCTTTTTCTTTTATAATAATTACTGCCCATCTTTGCACAATTAATGAGATTTTACTCTGTGGCTTTTATGTGTATTGATTAAAAATCTTTAGCTATTTTCTGTTAAGAACAACAAAAAAGAAATTACTTTTTCTCTTTCTTCCATGTTTTCTCACCCTACATCTAGCCCTGAATAACAATTCAAGAGAAAAGGGTGATTCTAAAATATAAAATATATTATAAATTACTCCCTTTCTAATATAAGAACTATGTAATATGACTAGGTCAAACATAAACTTAGGATTTAGGATCAGATACACAATTGGTTCTATTTACCTTTTAATCACAAAATATTTTCTTTGCTCCTTAGACCATATTTTTCATGCTTGCATTTTGACTATTTTTCAGTAATGAGAATAGAAGTGTCTTATCAATTTATTATAAAATAGGGAAAAACAAATTTTAGTATTTTTTTATTTTGCATTGCACTCATTTGGTAAAATGGAGGTGAGGGTGCTAAATCAAAATACAATCCATTTTCACTGGGGTATGTTAGAAGGATTAAAAATGCCAAATTCTCTTTATAACCTTGATCAGATATTATTTTTTTCTTTATCTTGTGTACAACCCTCCCTGTCATTGCCTTTTGCACAGAGCACCCTTGACATAAGTAACTCCGTCTTAGAAAAATACTCCATCTTACATTTCAAAAGACAGCACGCCAACAGTGATCAGATGTTTGACCAATCAATAGAGACCACACTCAACCAGGTAAAGACATAGCTAGGCACACTCTTTACCCTCAGCCGAACTCTGTGACTATAAGAAGAGCGGGATTTTACTTGACTGAGCTGGCTGTCTGATAGACGCTGTCTTGCTGTCACTTGTGGTCTGCACCTGACATCTGCCCCAAAGGCTTTGCCCAAATCAAAGTCTTTTCCTTGCAAGATTTTGACAGCGGTTCAGATCAAGCCAGCATATTCTTTTCCATGTCATGCTCCTCGGACTGGCTCATTAACTCCTTTTGGTTATTCCTTTTCTCTTGATTTTAAATATTACTTTGTTTGATTGGAATGTTTAATCTATAACATTTACATATTGATTAAGTATTCTTGTATGTATGGTTTGCAATACTGATTGACCTGTGGATTGGCTTGAGCCTTTGTGCCCATGCCTCTGACTATGGTGTGAACAGGTAGTGCTAAGGAGAACTGCCTACATGGGAAGTTCATATAGCTCATGGCTTTTATGATTGAAACAGCAGCAGTAAAATCTGACTTCGTGAAAAGATATGAACATGCATGGACCTGGTTATGCCTGACTTTTTGCCACTCATCATACCTTCCTTATATTGGAGAGAGCTCATGCCAACGTTTGACTAATCACGGTACCAACTGGTCAAAGCATTACATTGACCATAGACCTTTCTGTTTTCTTTATCACTCTTTATATTTATTTTAAAAATCTATTTCTTTATTTGACTGTTTATTAGTGTATTAGTGTTCTGCAGAGAAGGAGAACCGGTAAGATACTTATTTTCGGTTATTCTCGTGCGTGTGTGTGTGCATGTGTGTGCATGAGCAAAAGTTAAGGCCTACCCAGTTAGCTCATATACCTTATATTACACACTTCCAGACTTTTTAAAATTACAGTGTTTTAAGACAAAATGCACAAAGGAGACATTTTAATGGAATGCCTATATATCTTAGACTAGAGATGTGGTTCACATTAGTTAAAATGTTTGTTTCAAAATAATGAAAACTTGTACTACTACTAATAAAAATATGGCCAGGTGCAGTGGCTCATGCCTATAATCCCAGTGCTTTGGAGGTGGAGACAAGCAGATCGCCTGAGGTCAGGAGTTTGAGACCAGCCTGGTCAACATGGCCAAACCCCTTTTCCACTAAAAATACAAAAATTATCCAGGCACATGGTGGGCACCTATAATCCCAGGTACTCAGGAGACTGAGGCAAGAGAATCGCTTAAACCCGGGAGGAAGAGGTAGCAGTGAACCGAGGTCATGCCATTCCACTCCAGCTTGGGCATTGGAACAAGACTCTTTCTCAAAAAAAAAAAAAAAAAAAAAAAGATAATAATTACAAGGGTTAAATTTCATACATATTAGTGAGTATAGCTTTCTTTATTAATAAAAATGTTAATACCTTTTTATACTATCATGTAAATGTCATAATAAATAAATCAAAATCCCCTTGTATGCATTATTTACATATACAAATATGTATGTTTTTATGTGTTAATATGTTTGTATTTGAATATATATGTTGCTATTGTTATGTTATTTTAAATTTTTTCTAGCTATTGCTTTCATGGTGTAAACATTTATCTTGAAGTGAATGGGTGTTCTATCTCCCAACTTATATTACTGTTATTTGAAGGCTGCTATCATAATAGTTTTTGAAATACCTTTTCCTGTGAAATCTGTGATGTAAAAATAAATTGTATTTACTTCAAACGTATTCAACTGTATTTTCCTTTTTCTATTAACATTTCAAACTGCTAAATCTCTTAGATTTAAAAGAGATTTATTATGGGAAATTAGGTTGTGAGATTATGTAGACTGAGAAGTCCCACCATGTGCCATCTGCAAGCTGGAGACCCAGGAAGGTCAGGGCTGTATACAGTTTGTCCAGTTTGAGTCTGAAGGTTTGAGCATAAGGAAGGCTGAGGGCAGAACATCAATGTTTTTGCTCAATAGTTAGGTGGAGATCAATCAGCCTTCCTCTGTTTTCTTGTATTCATGCCCTCGACAGATTGGATGATGCTGCCCACATCAGAGAGGATCATCAGCTTTACTCACTCAATTAATTCAAATGCTAATCTCTTCCAGAAACACCCTCCCAGACACACCCAGAAATAATTTTTAACCAGTTTTCTGGGAATGCTAGAGCCATCCAAGTGGACACATAAAAGTAATGATTATCATTATTTATTCACTTAATTTAATGATTGTAAAAAGAAGTTCTTACAGATGTTTTATTTTTATTTTCATTTTGAAAAGAATAACATACCTCAATTTATTTATTATTGATAAGCAAGAGTTTTTTCTCCCTTTGGGCTACCATAAACAAAGATGTTCTGAGTATTTACTGTGGACATGGGTGCAAGGTTCCTGGGACACATACGCAAAGGTGCAATTGCTTTGTTATTACTGGTACTCACATTTTCTTTTTTTTTTTTTTTTTTTTTTTTTTTGAGACGGAGTTTCGCTCTTGTTACCCAGGCTGGAGTGCAATGGCACGATCTCGGCTCACCACAACCTCCGCCTCCTGGGTTCAAGCAATTCTCCTGCCTCAGCCTCCCGAGTAGCTGGGACTACAGGCACGTGCCACCATGCCCAGCTAATTTTTGTATTTTTAGTCGAGACGGGGTTTCACCATGTTGACCAGGATGGTCTCGATCTCTTGACCTCGTGATCCACCCGCCTCGGC